>MJUT01018644.1:546273-572689 GCA_002080005.1 Gigantidas platifrons | reverse complement strand
TCATACTGTATTTATTCAAACAGAAGGGTGTGAGTTGTCAGATAGTTTATATATCTCCTCCATCCATGTATTAAAGTTTGTTAAATGTTTTTATTCTACATTATTTTTCACACTGGATTTTGGCGCATAGTTCTGTCATTATGGCCCATTCATATCAAAAATGTCCCATTGACAAGGAAGGGAAGGGGGCCATAGTCCCATTGAATTTTTTTTAATCCCAATCACTGTATGTGCACACTTAAAAGTATAAAAGTGTGAACCCCTGCCTCTACCTATTTACATATGTACATAAAAGTTAAACACCCTGCCCATATATCCATATAATACACAGTTCTCTTGATTCAGATTTTTTTCAATAACCATATTCTATGTGCATGTAGCTTGTAGCACATATCAACGGATAGTCTTTGTAAACTCTCAAGGTCATTTCGACTTTTGAACAATGGTAGGACAAATGTACCGTCAATAATTAATTTAACAATAGATGCCTTGTCGCTGAAATTGGATATCCAATCAGTGAAATAACCAAACTCTTAATGACCAGAAAAATGTGGGCAGATTTTGTTAAGGACTGACACAAGATTGATATTTTGCAATAGAAAATTAATGAGGACTGACATTTTTTTCACTACTGGTCGAGGACAGATTTATATCGCTATTTTTTACTTATTTCACAGGCATTGACAAAACGTCTAGTGCCTGTGGTTATTTTTGCACAAGGGCTTGTTACGATTTTTTTATCCCTCGACTGACAACTCTAAAAACCACAAGGGAGGAATGTCAAATTTTCATACAACACTTTCAAAATACTTTTGTATTGATGTCTTGACCTGATTCGCCATAATTGGTACCCATTTGAAGTCTAATAAAATATAATTTTGATATCCCTATTCCTTTTTTTCATAATCTTTACCTATCTGCAACTTTTAAGCAATTTTTAACAGAATTTGCAGGTTTTGAAATCCTCTTCGGACTTCCATGCTGTTTACATGTGAACGCCGCACGTGCGACCTGATTGGTCGAATTGACCAAGATAAGATAAGATTTTTTTTTTTTATTTTCGAATTATCGACCCACATTATCAAATAAAGTTAATAATACAATAAACAATAATCAATAATACTAAAGAAAATATAAGGCAGTACACAGTATTGAAAATGATTCTGATTAAGTAATACTGTTACTGTGCTCGGCCCAAATTCCATCCACTGTACAATGGGAGATAACTCCGATTGTACAGTGTTGAAATTCCCACCGAGCTTTGCAAATAAAAGAAACATAATGCATATATATATATAAATCAGTGCAAACAATGTGCATCTGAGAACAATGGGAGACTCCACATCAAATTGAATGTAGTAATTTCGTATGCTCCAGTGATTGGGATTAAAAAAATTTCAATGGGACTATGGCCCCCTTCCCTTCCTTGTCAATGGGACATTTTTGATATGAATGGGCCATAATGACAGAACTATGCGCCAAAATCCAGTGTGAAAAATAATGTAGAATAAAAACATTTAACAAACTTTAATACATGGATGGAGGAGATATATAAACTATCTGACAACTCACACCCTTCTGTTTGAATAAATACAGTATGATGAAGGACATACGAGCTTGAACTTAACACCTTTTTTTTAATTCTTGGCTTAAACCTTGATCCGGACAAAAAAATCCATCTGATATGCATGATAAACGCTGTGCAATGCATGAAAATTCCCATTTCACGTTTCCCGGGGAAAGTAAAAAAACACACGGGAAAGTGACATGCTGATCGGTATCCGATACTTCCCGCCGGGAAAGTGTTATAAGTCCGTTGTTGCTCGTTGTTGTACTTTGCGGTTATCAGATATATCAGTTTTTGAAACTGGTTTACGATTTATTTAAGCCTGAATTCCGTATAAAATTGTATGTACACAAGGTACCAGATATCGATGTTGATTTGCAGTTGAACTTTCACAGATCATTTTGAAATAAAAACTAAATTATAAATTAGATACAGTGATTGGGATTAAAAATTTTCAATGGGACTATGTCCGTGCAGTCTTGACAGAACGGTTCGGCTGTATGTACGTCTGACTTCATCAGAAAACGAATGCGCGCATATGACGCGGAGCTTTTATGTGGAAATGTGCCATTTCGTCGGGTAATGCGACTATGGCGCAGGGCGCGTGGTAATCCCAATCACTGACGCTCTCAAATGTACTGTTTTCATGCTACAAAAGCTGCTCTCTGCAAAACACACAAATCCTGTCTACTATTGAACACTGGGTCTGACAGGTCAATTTTTATCCCCATTGACCAGTGATCTTGCTTTTTTCTTGGATGTAATTTAAGAATTTTTTTTAAATTCTCAATGACCTCATAACCCAATCAATAGATACATGTAATGCATTTCAGACTCTTGTGATTGTGAAAATATCAGCCTGATCAATCATTTTTCATTTCGTGGAGATTATGCCTATTGGATAGAATTGAATTGTACTATACAATTATTGACTTTTAATGAGGTCTACTCATGACTATACAGACCTGATCAGTGATTGATTGACAGAGGCCAACGGCTGATGTTAATCAATCATTGACCAGGTCTGTATAGTCATGAGTAGACTGAAATTAAAAGTCAATAACTGCTTTATTAAATAATAAGGAATTTTTCAAACTTAATAATTGTTTTATCATTTTTCAATAGTATTATTTAAATATTAAAATTTTGAAATTTTATGAAAACTTTGAAATTTATGAAACTTTTTGAAAATTTTATCATTTAGAAATTTATTGAAAATTTTTAAATCTTATGAAATTTTTGAAATTTTATGAAAATTTTGATTTTTTTTTGAAATTTTGAACTTTAAAAAAAAAATCATTTTGAAATTTGTTGAAAATTTTATGAATGAGTAAGATGCAATTTGATTGGTCGACACTACTTGACATCTTGGCTTTGGTTGGTCGGTGGGCAAGCCCGAATATACCTCACGCGAGGTACATTTATATACTCACTCTGAGGCAGAATTGAGAAAATGCTGTTTAGGCCAATCAGAAAAAAGCTAAATTGTAATATATTTTTTGTTAATTTCAGTGGAGTACAAATGCAGTCCACCCATGGAATACAGTGTTATGATGTAAAAACAGTACAGGGATGTCTAGTGGTATGTAAAATGTTCTATATACTGTAGCACTGTACATAGGATTTCAAGTAAAAATGAACTGAATGGTTAGCGTGCTCGCTTCGATTGTGGTAGATCGTGGGTTTGAGCCCCGGTTGGGTCAAACCATAGACTTTAAAATTGGTATTTGTTGCTTCTCCGCTAAGCACGCAGCATTAAGGAGAAATGTAAAGACTGGTTGGTTCAGAATCAGAATAATGTGTCTGAGTGGAGCAATATGTCTACCCGCAGACTGTTGTTTCAGTGAGCTAGCACTATAAAGATCCAACTCAGCGTGTTGGTCTAGAATAAAGCGGACCTCATCATCATCTCATTGATAATTAACTTGTTCTTGCCAAGATATAGCTGAAAAATTGCTGAATTAATGGCATTAAACAACAATCACTCACTCACTCAAGTAAAAATGTTACAGATATTTTTTTTATTTTATGGTGACCATGCTTATATATCTCATTGTATATATATATATATATATATATATGATAATTTGTAGGTGGGGTGCATTTTATGCATAAGAGCAAGTATCAGACACTTTTTCAGGTCACACAGAGTTGCCAGTAGCATAGCTTTATGTTCAATATTCCCAATGATCAGTGAATTATTGTTCAAATAACATTAATTGTGTTCATTATATATGTGTTATTTAAAATAAAATTATATAAAAATTATATTTATTGCTTTTTCATTGCCTTTTTGAAAGGTATGTAAATATTCTCCACGTTTGTCAATAATCATTCTTGTACATTGGTGTTGTTCTTCGGAACTAATTGTCCATACGAATGCAGGAATCACTGTCAAATGTTTGCTATCAGAGATGTGATATTTTACTTTTTTTCAATCTATTTTTTCCTGGGGTGAAATTACCTGTGTTTGGGTATTGAACCTATGTTTGAATTATCGATTTTTACAGCACTTCAGCAGTTGACAAGGTCAAGGACAGTATATTGTATAACAAGGTGTGAAAAGATAATTGAACTTTAAAATACTGGGACACCTGTCAATATTATATAATATATTGTAGCAGTGGCACAATATGAGTACACTTCAAAAGAAATTATAATCTCTTTGATCAGGTCTTAATTAATGTTATTAATGTATTGTTTTCACTTTATTTGAATCGATCGTAGTTACTTCCTATTTTAAGCTTGACCCAAGCTTGCCTATCTTTGATCACATGAACGGTTCATTATTTGATGAATTAATACTGATTAAAGATTAAACATATCTACATATCTATTATTTAAAACAACCATAATTCATGTAAAGAACGACAAAAAAAATCAACTGCTCCATCCGTATCATTTTCATTGCCGTTTTGAACTTGTTTTCAAATTAAACATTACCGATAATTACTTCCTGCATTCACAAAACAGCTAATTTTTGCTTGCAAAATGTAGAATAATCGGCTTAAACTCTTTTAACAAAACTAATTTAACATTTCCCTGTCTAAAATTTATCAAAAATACATGGATTAACAAATACGTGATCTGTGGTAAGCAGTATTTTGCCGTTTGAACGAGGATTTCTGCCGTGATTTTTTTACTGAATTTCCTGCGTTCTATAGATAGTAACTAGAATTTTCCCAGATTTTTTGGGGAGGAAAGGGGGTGCGTTCTATGCACCAGTGCGTTTAATAGACACAAAAAGACGGTATATATATATATATATAAAACAAAAATTAGAATTAAAACGGAATTCTGGAACTTCAATCACATTTTATATGATTGAAGTTCCAGAATTCTGTTTTAATTCTAATTTTTGTTATATTCGTCAATCCGGCTATATTAACATTTTACATATATATATGTGTGTGTGTAAAGGTAGAAGGGTTTGTCTGTTTGTTTGTTTGATAGTGTTTATTGCCACTTTCAACAATATTTCAGTTATATCGTGAGTCAGTTTTATTGGTGGGGGAAACTGAAGGATCTGGAGAAAACCAACAACCTGTCGCAAGTCACTGACAAACTTTATCACAATTATGTTGTACACCTAGCTACTAGCCCTGATCGAGATTCAACCTCACAACATCAGTGGTGATAGGCACTGATTGCATAGGTACATGTAGTTGTAAATCCAAGTACCATATGATCACGGCCACGACGACCTTGATACATGTACATGTAGATATATACACTGTTATTGGTCCAAATCTAGTATTGAGCTTTCACCCTTACCTTTTTACATATCTACAAAAAAAAGTTCTGAATTCATGTGCACTGTTCAGTTAATATATTGATTTTCATTTTCTTGCCTGTCTCATGTTTATGATCATCAGACATCGTCTTGAAACGAGTCGTATACAATATTTCCTATTCTACATGTACATCAGTGGTAGTATGTGTATGTCATAAACATTGTTAAGAGAAAAATCAGGAATAATGTCTGTTATGACCTGTATGAAAATTATATAAGTTAAATTGTATAATGGTTATAATTTTTATACCAACGAAAAAAAATATCAGTTATATTATGTTATGGGGTCTATATTGTCGTCGTTGGCATCGTCATTTGTTGGCATCGTCATTCGTTGGCATCGTCATTTGTTGGTATCGTCATTTGTTTGAAAACAGAATGGTTTCCGTGTGATAACCTTAGTTCTAGTTGGCCAATTATTTTTATGTGGTATGCCAAACTTATTTCGTCTGACTCTTGTCATTTTCAAGATATGAGAGGGTAAACGTGGGATCAACAATCAAAATTTAGCCTCCAATTTTTTGTTTTGAACTTTCCTGCAGGCATTGATCAAACAGATTTGACCTAGCTCGATGGGTGTTCAAGATAAAACAGGTCATAGGGAGATAATAAGGACAAACTCCAAAAAATTTTATTTTCATTTTAAGTCCAATTTTAAAAGCTTAATAAATGTTAAAATGAAATATAAAATATTTTTTCTCAAGAACAAGACTTGATTGAACACAGACTGTGTATGAATAAATTAATCAGGCAGCACATGTGAGCCTCTTTTTTTATGAAGCCATATTGTAAAATAATAACCTTTTATATTATGTATTGATACATATTACATTTGTACTGCTATATAAATCACATTAATGTATTTTTTCTTCAGAGAGAACTTGGTCGTATTATGGGACAAGTGTTATTTGTTTCCAGGACGTCCAGTAGAACTGATGCTGGTGTTCATGCTCTTAGTAACAAAATTACAGTGGACCTTCCTGACAGGTAATGTACTACTCATCATGTCATGATCCTCAACCAATCTGGACCAAAAATATTGTTATGACTTGGCATCCATTGCCATCTTCAGTGTCCATTAAGATTTTTACACTTTGAGTTTTTAGCTCACCTGACCCAAAGGGTCATGTGAGCTATTGCCATCACTTGGTGTCTGTCGTCCATCCGTTAACTTTTTCATATTTTAATCTACTCCTCTGGAACAACTAGGCCAAATGGAACCAAACTTGGCAGAAAACATCTATATAAGGTCCTCTATAAAGTTTCTTCATTTCGTCCCATTCCGCCAACAAATATGGCCGCCAAGGGCAATTCTTGTTTCTGATTGGCTAATGTTAAAAAAATCTTCTCCTCTGAAACTGCTTGGCCAAATGGAGCCAAACTTGGCAGGAAGCATCTATGTAAGATCCTCTATAAAACTTCTTCATTTGGTTCCATTCGGCCAACAAACATGGCCACTGTTACTAAAATAGAACATATGGTAAAATTGCAGGTTTTTGGGTAATAACTCAAAAACCGTTAATAATATAAAAAATCTGCCATGGGGTAAAAATGATCAGCACAGCAAGATCTACCTACCCTGCAATTTTGAAGTAAATCTGATTACCCATCTTGGAGTTATTGCCCTTTTTTCATAAAAATTTTAAAATTTTAATATTTTTCGTCCTTTATTTCCAAAACTATAAGAGATAGATGTTAAGTTGAAATTGCAAAAATGTGTAGCATGTCAAGATCTACCTACACTGCAATTTTTAAGTAAATCGCATTACCCATTTTAGAGTTATTGCCCTTTTTTCATCAAATTTTTAAAACTTTAATACTTTTCGTCCTTTATTTCAAAAACTATAAGAGATAGATGTTAAGTTTAGATTGCAAAAATGTGCAGCATGTCACGATCTACCTACCCTGCAATTTTGAAGTAAATCCCATTACCCATTTTGGAGTTTTTGCCCTTTTTTCATCAAATTTTTTAAATTTTAATACTGTTTGTCTTATATTTCAAAAACTATAAGAGAGAGATATTAAGTTTAAATTGCAAAAATGTGCAGCATGTCAAGATCTACCTACACTGCAATTTTTAAGTAAATGCCATTACCCATTTTGGAGTTATTGCCCTCTTTTCATAAAATTTTTAAAATTTTAATACTTTTCGTCCTTTATTTCAAAAACTATAAGAGATAGAGATTAAGTTTAAACTGCAAACATGTTCAGCTTGTCAAGATCTACATGCCCTGCAATTTTGAAGTACATCTTATTACCCATCTAGGAGTTATTGCCCTTTTTTCATAATTTTTTAGCTCACCTGGCCCAAAGACATTATCTTTTATTCATAAATATAGAAAACAGTTAAGGTAATGATTATCTCCCTTTGAAATTTGCTTCATTATCATTCTATTGTCAGGTGAGCGATACAGGCTCAGTGGGCTGAGCCTCTAGTGTTCTCTAAAATTGCTGGTGAAAATGTTTCTTGGAAGATCCTCAACATTATTTATGAGCTTCATTTCATTTGGAAATTCAACATGGCTGTTAGGCCTATAATACTTTCTGACCGACTAAAAATTTCAAAAGTCTTCTTCTAAGAAAACTCGTATATGATGGTATTGCTACATGGGAAGAATATGGCCTTGTATTACACTATTAAGTGCCTATTGACTGCTCAAATAACACAGCTGCAGCAGTCTTTGCCTCAATTTTTTTCACCTACTTGCCCGAAAGTCAAATTTAGATAAAAAAAATCTATATATTCAAAAAAATTCTTTCATTTGTTTGAATCCAGTTTTGCTTGTCATGGGCTTCATGCAAGTGACTTAATGCAAATACTGCATCAGGATAAATATTTATATACATGTATGATGAAGGATAAAATGATTTTATTTACAGAAGGAGGGATGGAAACAGTCACGATCTGATTCTACTACAGAGAATATTAAATAGCAACCTGACAAGAAAAGGACATGAAATGAGGTACATAAAACAGACATGATTTTCGTCCGCTTTAAAAGCAGAATTCTGCTTCTTTTTTTTTTTTCGGGTTTACCGTTACGATTCCTTTTTTTAAAGTATATTCAATACTTCCGATTTTGCTGATTTCCGCCTTTTTGTTGTCCTCGTAAAATCATGTCTGATAAATCAAACCAATGGCCATTTTAAACCTAAAGCGAAAAAGCGTTGCTATAATAGTACATTGTTTTTTTCTGAAGCTTATTCCTTATCCTTTGAGCAGTTTAAACTATTGTAAATTATAATTTTTTTATATGATTTATTTTTTTAATCCAAATCCAAATCCACTGTCACAAACGAAAAGTTAAATTATTGTGATTGTTTTGGTTGTTTTAAAAAATAAAAGAAATGAAATAGTGTTAAAATGTAAATAAATTGTCATCATAAGAAAAGTAAAATATAAAACCTGTATTAAGAGGTCACTTTTGGGACAAAGGAAAAATAGTCTTTTAGGACAGGTGACCTCTTAAAAGAGGTTCAATTCTTATGAAATTTTCAATGATTGGACAAGAAAAGATGACCTTTTAATACAGGTGACTGCTTAATACAGGTGACCTTTTAATACAGGTGACTGCTTAATAGAAGTGACTGCATGGGCAGGTTTGACAGTACACTTATTTCATTACCTTTATTTCTTATCATTTTCATGCACAAACATATACATTTTGTTCTACTTTTGATTGTCCTGAATATTAGCTGAAATACTGCTCGCTGGATGTTAAGCAATAATGAATCAATCAATCTAGTTCTGATACACATCACAGACAGTATGTATACATGTATTTTTAGGACACATGACAGGGGCGGATTCAAGGGGGGGTGCGCCCCCCCTAAAATTGGAAAAAAATATGATGTTTTTGCATAAAATCGTGATTTTTCACACGAAATATCCCCCAAAATGTTCGCGCCTCCCTCTGCTCGGCACAATTTTTTTTAAGTGCACCCCCCCTAACTTGAAATTCTGGATCCGCCCCTGCATGATACTTAGGGTACATATTTTTTTTATTTTACTTTAGATATCTAATGAGATCAGGCTTGTTTTTATTTCTGATGTCAAATCAGTATAAATAAGGGTTAATGAAGATGACAAAATTTAATTAAATTACACCCTTAAAAAACCATTATGGCTTGTATTTATCTTGTTCATGCATGTATATCACAAAGCTGGTCTGAATAAAAAGAATTTTCATAAATATTTAATTAGCGGTCATTATTTTTCAAATACATAATTCTGATTTCTGACATGCTTGAATAATTAGTATAAAAACACATTCCAAATGAAAAAAATAAACAAAAACACATTTTATTTTATTCATTTTAATAAGACACCTTTAAGGCAGGAAATTGTTATTATAACATGCAATACTTTAAGATAGGTGATCTCATTCCAGGACACGACCTTATACATTACCAAGGTGTTAATATAGATTATCTTTAGATCTGCTATCAGTGGATTAGATCATTTCTCTACTCAGCAGAAGGAGAATCTGTTTCTCCTATGCATCAAAAGTATTTTGAAGTTTTAAATTTCCGTTGTGAATGATGTTGAAACCAAATTTTATGCAGAAATATAACCTCCATTGTGATTAATAATGTTGCAAAAATTTAAGAAACTGGTTAAATGTACTATGACTAGGAGAAATATAGATTCTCCTTCAGTTGCCCGTGGGTTACGATATTTCTCCACTCGAGAGAGTTAAATTTAAAATTTTAACCACAAGCCGTTAGGCGAGTGGTTAAAATTTTTAATTTAACTCTCGAGAGTGGAGAAATATCGTAACCCACATGGACAACTGAAGGAGAATTTGTTTCTCCCATTATTTAACACGAACTTGATTACAAAAGCCGTCAAACGAGTCAAATGCGGGGAAAGGCACGAGACATTTTAATCCTCTAGAGGATTACAGATTTTTCCACCACTGGTTCAGCGGGGTTAAAACAACGTCATAATGGGAGAAAGGATTATACACAGCAACGGGTGACAAATCAAATACTAATAACATACAACCTGTAATTTCTGCAGTATTCTACGGTCAACTCCGTAATGTCCCGTAATGATAAATTAGTACAAATTACCTGATCAAACTCTTAACTCCAAGTCATCAGGAAGTGTCAAATATTTAATTAGTCCTGATGAACGTTGATTATTAACAGCTCTTGTACAATTTCTATTTTCAGAATACACAAGATACAACAGGTAGATGATGATTTTATACCGTACAAAATGCCATTTAGAAGAAAATATGTCTACAGACTTGGAATAATGAGGGACGCAACACACAGTTTTGTAGATGTACCTTTACCATTGATGGAATTTGAATATGCTCATATATTGTTGTAGGTACATGGCATATACAGTATCCCCCCTATTATAAGGCCACTCTCCCCAAAAGTCACCCCTCTTATCAGGCCAGATTTCAGATACACTGAAATAGTAAAATGCCAGTAAGTTAGCCCATCAAGAGAGACCATTTTTTCATTGCAGAAGTGGTGGCCTCATAAGACAGGAGCTACTGTACTTACATACAATATTCAACTCTGTTGTAATCTACAGAAACTGCTGAACTTTATCTTGGGGATATGCAAATTACTAATCTGAAGTCTAATTATTCTTAAATAGAATACAACACAATACAAATGTACCACAAAAAAATAAAAAGAATCTGAAACAGGACACTATATACGGTAATAATAATTACCTCCCTTTAATCTATGTCCATGTATATAAAAACTACAAGTATGATTACGTTGTAACATTTTCAGTGCAAACCTTGTATTTGGAATGCAATTTTATTCAGTTAAATTGTTTTTATTTGTTTTGCATTTGGAATATTATTTCAAAATTACAATTGTTTGTACTTTAAATCATAAAACATAACCATATATACAGTTAACATTAATTTTATTCAAATATTAATTTTTATCTAACATTTTGTACATTTTCCTTTGAATTTAAAGAAAGTAGCCTGTCTGATACAAGACGTTTTATCACCACACTGTGGTGATAAAAGAATGGCGCGACGTTGCACGAAATCTTCTCTGCCGAACTATTTTGTCATGACGTCATATCATTGGAATGCGGTGAAAAAACGTCAATTTAAGCAACGTAAGCAAAGCAAATGAATGAATGGCAATAAATAACGTGATGTCATGCACAAAATGTAGTCTCCCCCAGAGTATTGTACAAATTTGTTAATCTTATTTCAACCCTTGTTATTTGCTTAAAATTTGTTTTTATTCAAATGTTAGATAATCTTATTACATACATAGTGTGTTGGTACAAGACTTTATATCAGGTCTTGCCTGTTGTGTGAACAAACCGCATCACAACTCGTTGCTATCGTGACTCATAGTGATACTGGTTCACACAACAACCTCGACCTAATACAAAGTCTTGTACCAACACACTGTGTATGTAATGGGTTACATATTCCTACCTGTTAAAGATCATTGACAAGGCAATGATGACCTTAAACATCCCTCATACACACAATGAATCAAGAAGTTATGGTGCTTTATCCTGCTTTAAGAATATGATCCATAGATAATTACTATGTGATAAACCTGTCTGTGAGACCTCGTAGGTAGCCCAGGGTGTTAAAAACCTCCCTAAATCTGTCAAATGAATCACTTGGTCTCCAGTGTTAGACCTCGTAGGTAGCCCAGGATGTTAAAAACCTCCCTAAAACTGTCAAATGAATCACTTGGTCCCCATCGTACTTTAACAAAAAAATGAACGAATTACCATGTAATTTATTGTAAGGACTGCACCAAAGTGTGGTGTGAACCAGATATAATGAGTTTTAGTTTCTCAGATATCGGTTGCTATGGTAATAAAAATGCAAATGACAATATTATGTATTTTTTAATGTCATTTATAAACTTAGATGATAGTATCAAGTTTATATTTAGGATAATACTCTACAGATGCTTATTTGAGCTATCATCAAACACATTCTGGCAAGTGGTTGCCTTCAACTGTTGGGTTCAAGAATGTTATTTTAAGTTGTGTGATAGCTCTTCTATTGAAATCGTTAATATTAGTTAATTACGACTTGGCTCACTTGAGGCCAATTTTTGTTTCTGCTCGATAACTTAATTTCCACTGAAACAATTATTTCAAATTTATATACAAGGCCATTGACCATAAAATACAGCATCAATTCTAATTTGGACTTGACCACTTTTTCTGTTCTGTATTTATGCTCTTATTTACTTAACCTGGAATCTGATATATCCATGGCCTATGGACACATTCTTCGATATTTATTTTATAGAAAACATCCTCACTATAAGTCTAATGCATAATGTGTGGGGGCCGTTGTGGCCGTGATCATATGGTAGTTGGATCTACAACTACCTATATATGCACTGATGTTGTCAGTTTGAATCTCGATCAGGGAGCAGTGTAGAACATTATGTGATAAAGTTTGTCAATGACTAGCGACAGGTCGGTGGTTTTCTCCGGGTCCTTCGGTTTCCTCCACCAATAAAACTGACTGCTACGATATAACTGAAATATTGTTGTAAATGGAGTTAAGCACCACCAAACAAACAAACATAATGTGTGTATGGAGTATGATTGAGGAAGAAGAAAAATTGACATTTGTTCATATTTTTGTTATTTTCAGTCCTCCATTTGACATGGATAAATTTATACAGGGTGCAGAGATCATGTGTGGAACTCACAACTTTTTATCATTTACATCAGAAAAAGTTTTAAAGGAGAAAGAAGAATATGGAATAAAACAGAATTCCATAAAACATGTTAACCTCAACATTAGAAGGAGTGCTCCATTCACAGGAGATCTCAACAAAAATATACAAGATAAATTGGAATTCTGGGAAGTTCACATAACCAGTAAATCATATATGTATAAACAGGTATATTGATGTATTCAGTCTCTGTTTGTCCATCGTTGGTAACCCAGGGCTAATCTGATACTCTCCACTCATCACCCATGGGTCATCTCTGTTTGTCCATCGTTGATAACCCAGGGCTGATCACATTCTGATACTCTCCACTCATCACCCATGGGTCATCTTTGTTTGTCCATCGTTGGTAACCCAGGGCTGATCACATTCTGATACTCTCCACTTGTCACCCATGAGTCATCTTTGTTTGTCCATCGTTGGTAACCCAGGGCTGATCACATTCTGATAATCTCCACTCATCACCCATGGGTCATCTTTGTTTGTCCATCGTTGGTAACCCAGGCCTGATCACATTCTGATACTCTCCACTCATCACCCATGGGTCGTCTTTGTTTGTCCATTATTGGTAACCCAGGCCTGATCACATTCTGATACTCCCCACTCATCACCCATGTGTCATCTTTGTTTGTTCATCGTTGGTAACCCAGGCCTGATCACATTCTGATACTCTCCACTCGTCACCCATGCGTCATCTTCGCTTGTCCATCGTTGGTAACCCAGGGCTAATCACATTCTGATACTCTCCACTCATCACCCATGGGTCATCTTTGTTTGTCCATTGTTGGTAACCCAGGGCTGATCACATTCTGATACTCTCCACTCATCACCCATGGGTCATCTTTGTTTGTCCATCGTTGGTAACCCAGGGCTGATCACATTCTGATACTCTCCACTCATTACCCATGGGTCGTCTTTGTTTGTCCATCGTTGGTAACCCAGGGCTGATCACATTCAGGTTCGACAATATGCCTGTGAGAATTGAAATATATTGTCAGTTTTATCTCTGTATTATTTATATAGGCAATGCAGGACGTCATGTTAGAATTGCACTTAATACATTCTGTTGGACTGGATAATTATTTCACATTGATACTTAATTTGGCTAGTAAATGAAAAACTATAGTTTTTATATTTTTAATTTAAAAAAATTTTGTTATTGATACCTAGCCAGAAAAGTTTGAAGATGTGAATGGGGTAATCAGAAGTCATCAATCGAAAAAGTACAGACAATACAATGACCAAAAGAAAAATAACAGACAATGATCTACAATACACTACACAGAAAACTAAAGATTGGGCAACACAAACCCTACTTAAAATGGGGATGTGCACTTTGGTGCCGTGGAAGATTAAGCACCGTTCCACAATTGACACTCATCATGTCTCTCTAGTTATAAACCCAGTGATAAGTCATGAATTAGTAAAGGACTAGATTGTGATTATAACAAATGGAACATATCTGTGATCACTTGTGACATATTCTGTGTAGCGATAACAAATGGAACATATCCGTGATCACTTGTGACATATTCTGTGTAGTGATTAACCAAGTCATGGTTAAAACTTTGGAAGTAATGACTTCAACTTAACCACTAGGAACCTTTTTACTATCTTTTCATAACATATTGAATATCAAGGGCAAAATAGAATTAACAGCATATTTATAGAAAGAAACAATAAAGTGTTGATTATTTATAGATCAGAAGGATGGTAGGTGGACTAATAAAGATAGCTAGTGGTCATTGTAGTCTAGATGATTTGAAGCGAACCTTAGCTGACCCAGATAACAACAAGATAGCAGGCTTTACAAAACCTTTACCTCCTAGTGGTTTGTTTCTGACAGAAGTGGAATATCACCCTAAAGGTAAAATATATACCGAAATATAATATGTATAAAACTCAGTCACTTAGGCGGAGTAAAATAATTTTGACCAGTGAGTGAGTGATTGTTTTTTAACGCCAACTCAGCAAATTTTCAGCTATATCATGGTAAGAACAGGTTACTTTTTTATGATTGATTTGATTTTTGGTGTTTAACACCACTTTCAACAATATTTCAGCTATATCATGGCGACCAGTTTTAGTGATGGAGGAAGCCGGAGTACCCGGAGAGAACCACCGACCATGGGCAAGCAACTGGTAAACTTTATCACTTGCGGTTGCGAGTCGAGTGCACCCTTTTTTTTGTAATTTACAAAGTCGGGTGCGAACCCACTTTTCTATGAGAGATCTGCTTTATACTAGACCACTGAAACAAAGGTCTGCGGATAGAGATGTTGCTCCACTTGGACACATTATCCTGATTCCGAGCCAACCAGTATACTGATCGTACTCCTAAATGCTGCGTACTTGGCGGAGAAGCAGAAAATACCAATTTTACAGTCCTTGGTATGACTACACTGGGACCCACGTACCATAATATAATATGTATATAACATATTTATCTGGGCTGAGTAATAAAAGAGTTATGACCAGTGTGGCTGAGTATTCCGTCTTTGCACAATTCCAGTTCTGTAAGAGTTATTTCCCTTTTGCATTGGTTTCCCCTCAATAACTTAAGTTCTCTTTAACAAATCGTTTGAAATTTACATACAAAGTCAAGAATCATAAACGACAAGTGAAGCTTGATTTCAGAATTCCCCACTTTTTTGCTCTGTAGTTTTGTGCCTTAATTTGCCAAAAAATCCTTGTTTTCATTTCCACTCAATAACTTAATTTCTCCTGAAGCAAATTATCGAAATTTACACACAGTTCAGAGTCATGAAAGCAGGTCAAGTTTGATTTCGTATCTAATCGCTTTTTCTGATCTGGAGTTATGACCCATGATTTGCCAATAAGTACAACAAATTTGTTCCACTCAATAACTTCAAGTTCTTCCTATGCTAATGAATAAAATTTACAAGGGGCCCGGGTGGCTCAATGAGTTAGGTCGTTGGATCTAACAACTCAAACAAGCCTATCACCAATACGGCGTGTGTTCGCACCCAGCTTTGTAAATTACAAAAAAGGGTGCACTCGACTCACAGCCGCAAGTGATAAAGTTTACCAGTTGCTTGCCCAGGGTCGGTGGTTCTCTCCGGGTACTCCGGCTTCCTCCACCACTAAAACTGGTCGCCATGATATAGCTGAAATATTGCTGAAAGTGGCATTAAACACCAAAAATTCAATTTCAATTCATTCAAAATTTACAGACAAGGTCAAAGACCAAAAAAAGGCAGGCCATGTTCAATTTCAGACTTTACCGCTTTTATGATCTGAAGTTATGCCCCCTGATTGGCTAAAAAGTAAAACAGATGTTTGTTTCATCTCAATATCTTACACTCCCTGGAACAGTAACGACAACCTAAAGAGCCATCCATAAGCAGTCACCGATCATTCACCAATTTGTCACCATTCAATTAAAAAATTAACGAATAGGAAACGTGATTGAGTTTTCGGACATATAACTGATCGGTGGTATTCATCACTGACTGATTCATCCCACTACATCATGTGTATATTGCAAATTTATAATTTCCTTTCCTTTCGACAATGACAAAAGTTTTTTTCCTTCATTATTTTTTTATAGATATTGGATAACAACTTTTTTAAGATTTCTTATATTTGTATTACCATGCTGGGAGTAATATATCTCCCAGTTCCATGACAATTACCATAGAATTATTGCTTTCTTTAGCAGTTTACATATTAAATTTGATTTGAAATGTTCAATAAAAACTTTACTGCAGTTCACATTATTAAAAAGTATATAAAATGAGTACAAAAAAGTAAACATAATAAAAATAGCTTCAAGCTTCTGAATTTGAAATAGATTAAACAGTGGTTTTGACCATTATGCACAGGTCAAGTTTGAATGGTTTTAAACACAATACACAGGTCACATTTGAATTTCTTTATTATTCCTGAGCTATGCTCCTAGTTTGACAAATGGCACATTTCTGTGGTCTAACTTTAGTTCCATTCACCAAATGTTTTGTGATTCTTACACAATATGTTTTACCACAATACACAGCTGGACAAAAGTTGAAATTTGGTAAATATTCTTTTGTGGTTACAGAGTTGGTTTTTTTTTTACTTTAGCTCTGGAGGTAATGACATCCGTGTCCTCTGGAGGCAGTGGCATCTGTGTCCTCTGGAGGCAGTGGCATCTATGTCCTCTGGAAGCAGTGGCATCCATGTCCTCTGGAGGCAGTGGCATCCGTGTCCTATGTTCTGGAGGCAGTGGCATCCGTGTCCTATGTTCTGGAGGCAGTGGCATCCATGTCTTCTGGAGGTAGTGGCATCCATGTCCTCTGGAGGCAGTGGCATCCATGTCCTCTGGAGGCAGTGGCATCTGTGTCTTATGGAGGAGATGGCATCCATGTCCTCTGGAGGCAGTGGCATCCATGTCCTCTGGAGACAGTGACATCCGTGTCCTATGTTCTGGAGGCAGTGGCATCCGTGTCCTCTAGAGACAGTGGCATCCATGTCTTCTGGAGGCAGTGGCATCCATGTCCTCTGGAGGCAGTGACATCCGTGTCCTATGTTCTGGAGGCAGTGGCATCCATGTCCTCTGGAGGCAGTGGCAACCATGTCCTCTGGAAGCAGTGGCATCCGTGTCCTATGCTCTGGAGGCAGTGGCATCCATGTCCTATGTTCTGGAGGCAGTGGCATCTGTGTCCTCTGGAGGCAGTGGCATCCGTGTCCTCTGGAGGCAGGGGCATCCGTGTCCTATGCTCTGGAGGCAATGGCATCCGTGTCCTCTGGAGGCAGTGGCATCCGTGTCCTCTGGAGGCAGTGGCATCCGTGTCCTCTGGAGGCAGTGGCATCCGTGTCCTCTGGAGGCAGTGGCATCCATGTCCTCTGGAGGCTGTGGCATCCATGTCCTCTGGAGGCAGTGGCATCTGTGTCCTATGCTCTGGAGGCAGTGGCATCCGTGTCCTCTAGAGGCAGTGGCATCCGTGTCCTATTGACACATTCTTACATTTTTTTTAACAGTTGTCAAATTGTGCTGATGAAATAATTTTTTTTATTACAGATCTGGTATACAGAGGACCAATGGAAGATCTTAAGAAGGAACACAGAAAGTTGTCACAAACATTAGAACTATATTTGTCTGAGATATCTGACAGAGAAAGTGAAAGTAATGATTGAAAAGATGAGGCGAATTCCCAAAGTTCCTGGAATCAAAAATGTTATTCTAAAGAGGAGAACTGGAGAGATTGTCAGAGAGACAGATCTGAAAAAATGGAAAACAATAATGGTGTCACTTATTTACAAACAGATACACCGATTGAAATCTGAAATTGAAAAGACAGATCTGAAACAAATTAGAAAGTGATTGAGCACTATGAAATGTGGTTGGACGAAAGTATGCGCAATGTGAAAATTTAATCAAAGGAGTAAAACAGATTAGAACGAATCATTATATTATTAAGATACAGACATACCTCATTTATCTGGAACTCTGATAAGACGATTTCATGGATAATTCAAAGTACAAATATTGTCAATTACTTACAGCTTAAATAAAAAGATTGCAATCACAGTAAAATGTCAATTCATGTTTATTGATAAAATCTTCAACAAAAATGTACTGTATGTTACATAGTCAGTACAGATAACCATGACAATTTTAGTGTAAGACTGAATTTGCATTGACATTGTCAAATTAACTTCAAATTGTCAGTTTAAAAACCTATCCAAATTTGCATTTGGAAACAGAACACAGCTAAAGTTTGAAGTGAATTTGAACAAAAAAAATTACCATATAAACACACCTTTATACTTATGATCTAGTCTTTAGATTTGTTTTGTACCAATGACTTGGACTTTATTCTGACTTTTATCTAAATAATATGTTTGGACAGTTAATGATGGGACTTCTTTTTGTGTTATTAAGATTATCTGTAACTTGAGGCAGGTTGAGTGCTTTCTTTGAGCACTTTGTTTTCCTCATTAATAAAAGTGACTTCCATGATATACTGGTAACTGAAATATTGTTGAAAGTGGCATTAAACAGCCAAACCTTTTAACCTTATTCTGTAATGAATGTATTAGGTGTATCCGTGCTTTGTTTTCTTGTTGATAACTCCACACATGGGAAATGACAATATATTCACCAATGACATTAAAAGACCAAGATATGCAGATGTAGCATTTTATTGACAGAAGTAAAGAATATTGCTCAACTGTAGGCTTTGGACCACTTCATCCTTATTTTAGGGTATGAGGTATGCTCTTTATTGAAGACTCTACTTTGACTCTGATACGGACAACAGCGGTAGAAGTGCTGTTGCTTTACTTTAATTTGTTTAAGTGCAAAATTGGATAGCGTCTTGTGTTCATTCCTGTCTTACAAATTTGATGTATGATTGTACAAGACCTGCACTCTTCTTTTATACCGTTCTAAATTACTAAATTGTCCCTCCACCAGAACACATTATTGTGACTTTAAGTCCAGCCACATTTCTTGCTCTCCCTTTCATAAAGAATGGTTTAAACAGGAAATATTTTAAATGTCAGTTTTCAGAGCCAAGCAGGATTAAATGCCTACACTTTCAATTTAATCTGTACACTCATCAAATGAGTCTGAATTGTAATAATTAATATTAAGCAAACAAAATACAAATAGACTTTTAAATATCTTTAATATAGATTTTCATGTTATGATAATACTGCTGAAAGCAACAATAACATCATATTAAAAACTCAACTGTATGGACTTTTTAATCTTCATTGAATTGTCTCCCTTTAACAAGTAAATGATGATTTTTCAGTAACACATTTATCTCCCTTTAACAAATAACTACTACATATTGGCAATATTTTTAATATTTTATCAATCATGCATTGTTGTAATAACAATTATTTGTATTTCTAAATAGTAACCTTTACCATTATTAACAATTTAACTATTAAATTCATTTCATTTTTTAAAATCAAGTTTAGATTTGGAGAGTTTTTTTTTTAGAATTTAACTAGTCAAAATTTGAAGAAAATAAGTCCTTGTTTCATTTTAATATAATGGTACATATATTCACATTAAACAGCAAACAGAAATATACAGAAAAAATATATACATGTAAGTAAATAACATAAATAAAAGATAAATATACAACAATAAATAACAGTAGTAATAACACTGTATGTTGGCAAGAATCAACACTTGGGGGATTTATTATAGTAAGCATTATTAGAGAAATGGCACTCTTGAGTTGTGGCCCAATTATTCTGAACAGTCTAACACATTTACCAGAAAAAGGTTTATATTCACTTCGAAATAAAAAAAATAAACGGCACTAATTTTGGTTAATTTGAATATTTAATATAATATATGTCTAATTTAATATATATGCAGAATTTTAAGCACTAGTATTTTTTTTGATTGGTTAAGATATCCTTTTACATGTATTAAAAAAACCACTGAATACTCCTCAAATTAGCCTAATGAAGATAAGAAATGCTTTTTTTCTTATGTTACTAGAAGTAGACAAAGCTAGTTTTTAAATTTGAACGATACACTATTAAACAGACATAAAGCCTAATTAATACCAGAGTCATCCTCCATGAATTTCACATAAATTTTTAATCAACACAATTTTCTCTTTCTTTGTGAATTATCTGATTATTTTGCCAAAAAATGACAGATTTAAATTAGACATTTATTCTTATTTTCATATGAACACTATACCATCGACGTTTGAATATTGTAATAACATTAGATGAACACTTTATGATTGTCCATAAGCTTTAGTGTATCCTGACTTGTCAGTTTTTGTGTATTCAGATCTTGCTTGTTTCTTCTTGTCAAAAATAGAAGCAGGTCTATCACCTAAAAATAAACATGTATTGAAATTATGTTATGTGATATGGGAGATACAAGGGAGGTTTACTCCCTACCAAATAAAACTACCTCCTTATAAAATGTTAAAGTACTTATATGGAGTATATATCTCTCAGATGATATGATATTCCAGAGCTTGTGGTTCCTATCAGTTAGTTGCTGCTAACAAGGAAGCTACTGAACCAAGGGTTCTCTTTAGTAAAGTTGAAGTCATCGCTTTGAAAATTGTACGGTCGCTGCCATGACTTGGTTGACCGTTATGGAATATCTGTGTCACAAATGACCACGGATATGTTCCACTTGTCGTAAACACTTCCCATTCCTTTCCTCATTCATGACTTAAGTATCACCGGGTTTGTAACTAGATTAACACGACAGGTACCATTAGTGGAGCAGGAACTGCTTACCCTTCCGGAGTACCTGAGTTTACCCCTGGTTTTTAGTGCTGTTCGTGTTACTCGATCTTTAGTTTTATATGTATGTTTTGTAGTTGGTTGTTTGTACTTTTTCTTTTGGTCATTGTGTTTTCTGTTCTTTGATATACGGATTCTAATTGCCCCTTTTGGTATCTTCAAACTCTTAATAAAAAAAAATAATAATAAAAGAATAAATATAAAACATATTAAGACATAAATGTATGAACAGGGATTGGTGTTTTCAATTTTCCATCCTGGTTTGAAAAAGAAAATAAAAAATATATTAAATTTGAATGCTAGTAAATGAACATTAGATGATAATTCAGAAATTGTGAGGTTTTTATACCATATGGCTATTGGACAATGGGGTATCTTTTTGGGACAGGAATATAATTTACACTTATGTCAATAGTTTTCTTGCAAATATTTATGTAAAAAGTATTTGATACATTTTAACACTGCCATATTTTATGTTGAAATGCTCTTGCACTTTTACAAGTTTAGTGAAAAGAAAAATAACTAATTTTAGCAATATCCAGTTCATGCATTAAAACCGTCAAAAACATGTTTTGAAGAGCTAGAGTATATCTGAAATGCTGTGCTCATCTTGTTTTTGTTCTTAGACTTGAAACGGAAAAATTGACTTATTCCCAAATGTAGTTTATGCTTTAAATTGCTTTTTTCAACAAACCTGCAGCAGCTGCATGTGGTAGCTCTTTCTGTAAAACTTGATACGTCTTTGGTTGAACATCTCTATATTTGTTGTCTTCAGACTCGTCATCATGAACTGGCGGTGGGGCATGTTGGTGACAGCAACCTCCTGGTCTGTAGACAAAAGGCAGATTTTATTTCTGTGATATGATTGTTTATTACTATAGTAATGTACCTATAGTGTTGTCATATCATAAATAAGACTTATAGAACTGTCAACAAAATTCTAAATGCTTTAGAACTGCACCAAGTTTTATCCCCCTGAATACATGGCAAGTTTTATCCCCCTGAATAGATGGCAAGTTTTAGCCCCCTGTATACATGGCAAGTTTTATCCCCCTGAATACATGGCAAGTTTTATCCCCCTGAATACATGGCAAGTTTTCCACTTTGAGAAGGAAATGCTTTGTTTGTATATTATTTGATAGTACACGAATCTCGGAAAATTGCTTAAAAATATATTCTTGTGTCAAGTAACGATAAGGAACATTTATTTTTCTTAAAATATAATAATGTATTGTGTGAATCTGTTTTACATTTCTACTAGGTATTTAGTCGAGATATAAAACTTTTGAACTTAGTGAAACTTATATATAATTATACAATACCCTTCCTTATAACTTTGTTTATTTATCTATATCTAATGACGATTCAAACACATAGAAGGTATCGGGCGTATTACGTTTGCGCGACTCTTAAAAAATGAGAACTTTTTTGCGCGACTTTTAACAAAAATTTTAATGAACATTTGCGTGACTTTATTTTTTACATACAAAATGTATATTAGTCGGGGAAAGTATACGATTGTGCGACTTTGATATACTTATGGCGGTAGCTATTACATTTTTTATTTTAATTGTGAATAGAATATGCACACATGTATACCTATATGCCCACTAAACTGAATACTGAACTCACTGATGAGTGATTTACGTAAAAAGAAGATAAATATTAGTCATAAATAGACAGAGTTAGGAAGATGACTTGTGATAATCTGAGATAATTATGCGTTCCTGTAAATAATTTTAGTGTTTTAGTGTCTGTATAAACAATAAAACTGTTTAAAATACCCTGCTCAAAATCCTACTATATTTTCAGGTCAAATACTTTATTTTGAATATCTGGCAAATGGAAGATGTACTTTATGCTATTCCATAATAATAATAATAATAAAAAAGACTAAGTATACATGAGACCGCAAATGTATTTCTAAAAAAGTGGCGGAAACATACACTGTTTCGCAAACAAATGGATTGCGCCCAGTGTATCTCTAAAATCGATATATTAAGAAAAAAGCTTGATATTCCAGTATTTCTCAAGGGCCCAGGTGACTCAATGAGTTAGGTAGTTGGATTACCTAACAACTCATATAAGCCTATCACCAATATGGCGTGGGTTCGTGCCCGGCTTTGTAAATTACAAAAAGGGTGCACTCGACTCGCAGCCGCAAGTGATAAAGTTTACCAGTTGCTTGCCCGTGGTCGTTGGTTCTCTCCGGGTACTCCGGTTTCATCCACCACTAAAACTGGTCGCCATGATATAGCTGAAATATTACTGAAAGTTGCGCTAAGCACCAAAAATTAAATCAAATCAAGTACTTCTCTAAGCCAAATGTTATTGAATTCATGTTTATCTTGATTAATTGATTTGATTTGATTTTTAGCTCACCTGACCCAAAGGGTCATGTGAGCTTTTGTCATCACTTTGCGTCCGTCGTCGTCCGCGTCTGTAAACTTTTCATACTTTCATCTTCTTCTTTGAAACTACTGAACAGATTTGGACCAAAATTGGCAGAAATGTTCATTGGGAGGTCCTCTACCAAATTTGTTATTTTGGTTTAGATCGGAAAACCAACATGGCCACCAGGGCCAATAATGTCTTCTGATTGGTTGAAACTTTGAAAATCTTCTTGTCAGAAACTACTCAGCCGATGGAATTGTAACATTATAGAAATGGTGACTGGATGGTCCTCTACTAAATTTGATATTTTTGTGCCGATCGCATATCCAAGATGGCCGCCATGACTCAACTTAGTTTTAACATAGGACCCTATGGGAAAAATGTTTAAAAAGTTTTTCCTCTGAAACCAGTAAACCAATATAGCAAACATGTCATCGATGGTCCTTCGGTGGTCAACTTCCAAAATTGTGTTCAGTGACCCCAATCTCGGTCCAAAATGGCCACCATCAGCGGCCATAGTTTTAACATAGGACNGGCTGTGAGTCGAGTGCACCCTTTTTGTAATTTACAAAGCCGGGCGCGAACCCACGCCGTATTGGTGATAGGCTTGTATGAGTTGTTAGATCCAGCGACCTAACTCATTGAGCCACCCGGGCCCCTTGAACTAACTTAGTAAAACTTACACATATTTATATAATATGTATCCCCTTCCCTACAACTTTTTTTTAATCTAAATCTAATGAAACATATAGAAGGTATCGGGCGTATTACGTTTGCCTGACTTAAAAAATGAGATTTTTTTTGTGCGACTTGTTAACAAAAATTTGAATGAACGTTTGCCCGACTTTATTTTTTACCTATGAAATGTAGATAACTCGGGAAAGTATACGATTGTGCGACTTTGATATACTTATGGCGGTAGCTATTATTTTAATTGTGAATAGAATATATACACACATGTAAATGTACATGCCCGCTAAACTGAATATTGAACTCACTGATGAGTGATTTACTTAAAAAGAAGAATAAATATTAGTCATAAATAGACAGAGTTAAGGCAAACAAATGAATTGCACCCAGTGTATCTCTAAAATCGATATATTAAGAAAAAAGCTTGATATTCAAGTATTTCTCAAGGGCCCGGGTGGCTTAATGAGGTAGGTAGTTGGATTACCTAACAACTCATATAAGCCTATCACCAATACGGTGTGGGTTCGCGCCTGGCTTTGTAAATTACAAAAAAAGGTGCACTCGACTCGCAGCCGCAAGTGATAAAGTTTACCAGTTATACTTGCCCGTGGTCGTTGGTTCCCTCCGGGTACTCCGGCTTCTTCCACCACTAAAACTGGTCGCCATGATATAGCTGAAAGTGGCACTAAACACAAAAAATCTAATCAAATCAAGTAATTCTCCAAGCCAAATGTTATTAAATTCATGTTTATCTTGATATGGCGTCAAAAGTAATAGGAGATAATTCAACTTATACTTTCACGAAAAGGGGGGGGGGCATGTACCTTGTGAGCGCAACTCCTACTAAACTGCAAGCGGGGGGTATCACTCAGTGAGGTCACTCACAGTTCTAGTTTTGATTAATCACATTTTCCAGGTGGTTTTATATGTACTCACGAAGGCACATCCTCAGTGGAACCAGGGCAGAGCCTGATAAAGGGGTATAGAGGAGCTAAATCTTCCAGAAGTTCATGAATTTCAGAAATGTTCGACCAATACTAAACCCTTAACTTTAGTATGTGTACATTATATGAAAGTCCTAATAATGATTTTCTCTTTCCTCTTAAAAGATATAAGAATTAAACAACCAAGCAGTATATATGATATACAACTGTAATATTTTCAAATGAAAGTCAGAAACTCACATTTTCAACATTGAATTAGATGTTACCACCCATTCTGTTTGTTGCTGTCATATCATGCTAAGTATGCATGTGGAGCCTGTTAATTAAATGTAAAAAGATCTATGTCTGCCCCTTACCTCCTAATAGTCATGTCAATATCATTTCCTGCTCGAATCATCTCGTTTCTAGCGTGTTGATGTGTGACGTCTTCAACGTAAGATTTATTTATATAACAAATGAGATCCCCGTTTTGCAGTCCCGCTTTACCTGCCACACTCTTGGGAGAAACCTGAAATATATAACAGAAATATGTACAAATGATGATGGCTCAGTTGATTTTTAAATACTTACAGTGAGTTCGAGCCCCGGTCGGGGTCAAACCAAAGACTATAAAATTCATATCTGTTGCTTCTCCGCTAAACACGAAGCATAAAGGAGAAAGAGAAAAGACTGGTTGGATCGGAATCAGGATGTGTCCGAGTGGAGCGACATGTCTACCCGCGGACTGTTGTTTTAGTGAAATCAAACTAAACCTGTTGGTTTAGTACAAAGCGGACATCATCACCGTTTCATTGAATGTAATTTGCTCTCGCCATGATATAGCTGAAAAATTGCTCATTTGGCGTTAAACAACAATCATTCTTTTTATGTCATTGTGAGTCTGACAACCGTCAAACAAAACATGGTTAATTCTGGACAAAAGTTTAATGTTCCGCAATGGCATTGACATTGTTCAACGATAATATTTCAAACAATATAAGGGACCGACCATTTAACTTGCAGGAGGGGGTTATGGTTTTTTGTTTCGTTCAGAATTTTTTTTTCGGACAAAGTTAGATTTTTTTTTTTTTTTTT
>MJUT01018644.1:501498-529792 GCA_002080005.1 Gigantidas platifrons | reverse complement strand
CTGACTCTTCAAGTATCTAGAAGGGTTTACGTTGTAGATTCCTTATTAAATAGATCCCTGATAGTATAGTGGTAGTATACTTGTCTTTGACAGGAGGTCGGGGTTCAATTCCTCGCCAGGGAGACAAGGAAGATGGTGTTGATATATTCTATAAGTTTATAAATGTGCAAAAACAAAATTGATACTGTTTTTTGGCGAACCTGTGGTTTTAGCAGCTTAATTCATATTAATTTGAAAATATATTTAAATTTGCGCATTTTTACACAATTGTTAAATTTTTAGCTTCAGCATTTGATTGATTTGTGAATACAATTTTTCTTGTGATATATTGTTGAATTATAATATATTGTATAGAAATAATATTTTTAATTTTGTGATGTTTGTCTACTGAACAAAGTCAAATAAAGTATTTTTATTCACATTATTTTTTTTTTTATAGTAATTTGAAAGTAAATAGGGTGTGTCTCAGAATATTGTCTTAAACATGGGTCAAATGGTCTTAAATATTTTTCTCAATAAATTGTTAAATCACTAACTATTATATGAGGCAAATCAAATCCCTTACACTTATTTTACATAAGCAACCAAATGCGGAAGTATTTTTTTTTATATAACTATAATTTATTCAACAACACCTGGTTTGCTCAATGTTTTAGTACATCAAATTTGCCCTGGGAAAATACATATACAATATTGGTATATTGACGGTAAATATAGAATTTATGTGGCGAGGCTTAGAAACGGAGGAAAGACGAGCCTTTAGCTAGTCTTTTCATCCGTTTTGTGCCGAGCCACATAAATTCTATATTTACTGTCAATACACCAATATTGTATTTATCCTGCAATAAAATTAGCAAAAAAAATGTTATTCAATTTAATAATTTAAAAAAAAAATAACGGAAATCCCATTGATACCTCAATAGTAGTTCCGGTAAGGGGCGTGGCTTAATAGCATTATTAGGCTAATATAAAAAGTGTTATTATGACAGGGGTGTGGCTTAATAGCTTTATTAGGCCAATTTAAAAAAAGTGTTATTATGACACTATCATAATAAAGCAACAGTTTATTTCAACCCATTTATTATGACAAACAAATAACCCAATTGCAGGATAAAATTGAGTAATTGTCAATTCCCTGAATATGTAACAGAATATTTGTTCCGGCGTGAAATTTGTTCCGCCAGAACCTATTTCACAGAAAATTTGTTCTGTCGAAACTTTTTAAATGAAAAATTAGTTCCTGGTACATATTTCATAGGAAAATTGATTCCGCCTATGTGAAATTTGTTCTGGTATCTATGTCACGACCAACAGTGATATTTGTTCCAGAATGAACATTACAAAAACAATTATTAGTTTCTTTGTTAGACAAAGTTTAATTTTTTTCTCCAATATTTGATTAATTACACATTAAAAAATACAAAAATGTACAACATAACTTCATATAATTAAATACATTAACCAACTGTATTTTCCTGTTTATGTTTTATTTAATAATGCATAGTTTTGACTCATTTTTTGTTGTTTTCTAAACATTTAATACACATATGAGGGAACTAAACTTTTCCACTTTAGTTCCAACTTCTTGGATTCTATATCTATAAACAAATATCATAATTCTTATTAAAACTTTTTTTTTCAAACAAATATTGCTATAGTAAGTTGAAAAACTATATACAAATTAACGGTTTGAGGACAGAATCACTACATCAAACAGACCGCAGTGACCTAATAAATCGAACAACACCCTATTGTTCTGAGGGTAGTTTTACGATAGTAGTATGGCTATTTACTCTTACATATATTTATTTTTCTATTTTAATTCTTGGGACTTACAATTATCATTGTGTCATTCAAATGGATTTATAAGGAAAATGCAGTTGGATTAATAAATAACATATACACAATACGAATCTACATATTAACAGACACTTTTGTAAGTAAGAAATTATTAGGAGATAACTGTATTGTATTTGAAAATTTCACTGCATCAATTGGAGATTTGATGGTCACAAATTGAGTTTACTGGCAACACGATAGCGGAGCCAGTAAACGGATATTTGCAACCATTAAATCGACAATTGATGCCGTGAGATTTTGAAATATAATACAGTTATCTCCATTCTAATGTAATCATGTGTATAGATGTGTATTGCCACATTATTGACAAGAGGATGTAAGCGGTAATCAGCTGAAATTATAAAAAAAAATATCTCATGAAGATGCTATTTCAACTGTGGAATTGATACCGTGAAATTACATCATTAAATCGACAATTAATGCCATGAAATTTTCAAATACAATACAGTTGTCTCCATTTAACAATATATGTGTGTCAATACAACAATGTACTAAAAGGGAGTGTGCATCTGGTCATTTACAATACTGTGACCTAGATAAATCAATTTGTATGGAAACAGTTGTCATTCCTGTAAAGATGTCCTTTCCCGTTTTACTTTCGGCAAGAGAAAATGTGAATGAAATTTCGCTTTTGATTAAATTAACAATTTTCAATTTGGTAATTTTTTTCTTTTGGTATTTAGCAACATTTCGTTCGGTCTAAATAATCCACTTTGTCGTTGTCAAAATCATGTTTACTATTGTGTTAACCTTACAGATTTCAACGAGTAATATAGAGAATATGCTAAAAAAGTATCCGATTTTTAATTGGCCCCCTTATGAGTTAAATGGTCAGTCCCTTGATAGTATGAAACTGTTATTTTATATAATTAAAGTCTATATGTAACATCTCCAGACACTAGCATGAAGTGTATTAACAACGTGCATTAACCCTTATATGACAACTAAGGGACACTCAGCGTGGATCTGTTGCTTGAGCCCTCGAAGATGTCACCCGTATCCAGTAAGATTTGAGAGGTAGATAGTATTAATAACAGCAGAAATATATATTGCCAGGAAGACTAACGAAGCTAACAGAGTAACAAATTCAGCAGAATCAAAGCAATGATTCGATATACAAACAGGAATAACAAATTTACAGATTGTTTTATGTTTTATTGTGTTTAACACCACTTTCAGCAATATTTCAGCTATATCATGGAGACCAGTTTTAGTGGTAGAGGAAGCCAGAGTACCGAAAATTTACAGAAAGGTTGAAGATACCAAAGGGGTAAAATCAGACACCGTAATTGGAAGAAGGATGTCGACAAAACACTACACAGGAAACTATAAAGTGAATGACACAAACTTCACTAAGAAACAGGGTGAACACGTGTGCTGTGGAATAGTAAGCAGTCCCTGCCCCACATGAAACAGGGTGAACACAGATGCTGTAGAATAGTAAGCAGTCCCTGCCCCACTAATAAAATTAGGTCAGATGTCCCAGAACGGTATTACCACATGCCATTATTATAAACTAACAATACCTTAGTTGCAATACTTGGGTATTTGTACAGTCTAACCCGGCCATTGCTGTCTCCAGTTACTAGGAAGTCCCTGTAGTTTGAACGATGCACTGCATTTATGTGTGTATTGCTCTCCATGTTTGTCCAGGGTCCTGAAATATATACAATACATATGAAACATTTATGACTGGGGGTTTGGTAGACGGTAGGATATTCATTGATATTTGCATTCGGAATCCATTTTGTCTATTTAAGAATACCTATCATCATGGATCGACTTGGGAGAAGATGAAGATGCAATTATCAACTTGAATTCACTAAAGTTGTGTTTCAAAAATGAACCCACATACAATATATCCTTCTGTCACACAATGAAAAATGACAATCTATGGACTTCCAACCTGAACTGCTGCTTCAAACAACTGATACCGTTGACGTCAGGCACGCTTTGTCTAATTGGTTTAAACCTTACTTCTTGTAGTTTTGAGATTGGTCTAACACTGTGTGATTTAAATCTTGTTAATGATATATTCTGTATTTTATATTGCATATCAGAATAAAAAGCATACAATTAATTGGTCGAATTCTCTCCATGTGACCATCACTATTCTGCGATACAGACTGGGATGTTGATATAGACAGGTCTGTGCATTTCTGATATAGACCGGTCTATATCTGTGCACTTATATTATGTGGGTCAGATTCTGGTCTTCAATGCAATAAATACAATAGTTACTGATATGGAGGGCAATATCAGTATAGACATACTGCCCTTGGGTCATGGTATGGACCGTGAAACTGATATTTCCTTCGCCTGCTGCTTGGGCAATATCATTTCCACTGGTCCGTAACATGACCCTTGTGCAGTCTGTATATCCTGATATTTCTCTCCATATCAGTAACTATCATATAATTATCCAACCCACTGGTGTGTTATCTGTGGAACAATGGTATTTCTACTGAGATGATATTTGCACAAGAAAACTAACCTGTAACTGGATATCCTGTTGTACAACTGTAACCATGCCAGTCTGCGTCACGTAAAACACGTGGATCGTTTATTTTTAACTTCTTCTCTACATCCCCTAAGATACAATGATAAAACTCTGTTAATTATGTCGAGCGAGTGATTCAGTGATTGTTGTGTAATGCCAAATGATTAATTTATCGGCAATATCATTCCAAGTTATATTTGATGAAATGATGAAATGTCTGCTTGTACTAGACCAACGGTTGGAATTTTATAGTGCTAGATCACTGAAACAACAGTAAGTGAGTAGACATGTCAGAGTTGACATATAGGGAATCACTACCTGCCATCGTCTTCATTGGTTGTCAGTGTTGTTGTCAAGGCTAAATTAAACGCTGCCACTTGATAGAAAATAAACCAAACTTATACAAAGCCTTGTACAGGACATGAAGTTGTTCACCTGCTATTTCAATTTTTTTTCACATGTTGATTTAGGGGTTCAAGGAGCCAAACAGGAGATTTCAATGTGGTACAGATCTCCAATCCTCAAGTCTTTATAGACTACATAACAGAATCAAACCAAATTGTCATATTTACTTTTACAGGAACTAGAGTTGTGCAACTGCTATTTTATTGTTCTTTTTATCACTCCAGTTTATTGGCTTCTGATTACTCCTTTGGGGGCCCCTACTTTGGTATCATCAAACTTTTCTTGATAGATAGCAGGAAATACATGGCAACTTTATTGATTTATCACTATGGCAAACCATATCAGCATCCTGGTTGTGTCCAAGCATGTTTCAAAATACTGTAGCAAATCCCACTACAATAAGCCTGCTTGTTAGAAACTATTGGTAGGAGTTTTGTGCTTTTGTGATCAGTGCAAAAAAAGTATTAAATACATGTGTTTCCGTTTACCCTACCAACACTAAATTTTAGTTCCTATCCTAAAGTATTTATTGTATTAAAGTCAAATCTGTATATATAGTTTAGGTAAACATTTATTATCGTACATTCAAAGTTTTACCTACCTACTTGCCCTATTTATTAAGAATGTTAATGAAAACAAAGGCATTTTTTTGGTCTGATACCTTTTAATGTCAGTATTTAAACAAGAAATGTGTGCATCACAAAATACACCCGTCCATATATAAATTATCAAACGGTATAATGGTAATGACCCCAAAATAAATAGGGTTCTTCCCATTCCACAGGGGAATCATGTGGCCAAGTTTGGTAAGGATCCAATATACAGAACTAAAGTTATCGTGCGGAAACGATCCTGTTATCAAAAATTCTATTCATAGTAATGGTGACCTTGACTTTTGACCTAATGACCCCAAAATAAATAGGGTCCTTCCCCTTCCACAGGGAAATCATGTGGCCAAGTTTGGTAAAGATCCAATATATAGAACTAAAGTTATCGTGCGGAAACGATCCTGTTGTCAAAAATTCTATTGATAGTAACGGTGACCTTGACCTTTGACCTAATGACCCCGAAATAAATAGGGTTCTTCCCCTTCCACAGGGGAATCATGTGACCAAGTTTGGTAAAGATCCAATATACAGAACTAAAGTTATCATGCGGAAACGACCCTGTTCTCAAAAATTATATTTATAGTAATGGTGACCTTGACCTTTGACCTAATGACCCCAAAATAAATAGGGTTCTTCCCCTTTCACAAGGGAATCATGTGGCCAAGTTTGGTAAAGATCCAATATACAGAACTAAAGTTATCGTGCGGAAACGACCATGTTGTCAAAAATTCTATTTATAGTAACGGTGACCTGGACCTTTGACCTAATGACCCCAAAATAAATAGGGTTCTTCCCATTCCACAGGGGAATCATATGGCCAAGTTTGGTAAAGATCCAATATACAGAACTAAAGTTATCGTGCGGAAACGACCCTGTTGTCAAAAATTCTATTTATAGTAACGGTGACCTTGACCTTTGACTTAATGACCCCAAAAATAAATAGGGTTCTTCCCCTTCCACAGGGGAATCATGTGGCCAAGTTTGGTAAATATCCAATATACAGAACAAAAGTTATTGTGTGGAAACCTGTGTGGATGCCCGCCGCCGCCCGACATACCCAATCACATAATACAGCCCGTCTTGAGACGGGCATATAAAAAGAAAAAAAAAAATTTTGGGGGGAGGTGGCGAAGTCAGGAGGGATGGTGTGGAGTTTAACGCCACTTTCAACAATATTTCAGTTATATCGTGGTGGTCAGTTTTATTGGTGGAGGAAACCGGAGTACCAGGAGAAAACCACCGACCTGCCCAAAGTCACTGACAAACTTTATTACATAATGTTGTATCAAGTACAAGCGGGGTTAGAACTTACAACTTTAGTAGTGCTAGGCACTGATTGCATGTTTAGTTATAAATCCAACTACAATATGTATCCACGTATACCAACGTCTGTATTGTTACAGCTCCATTGACCAGTGTGGTTTTGTTCACTAAAGTATCAACCAATGACGCTATCTTGTTTTACAGAAGTATTATAATTAATGTCCTAGTTTCTGCAGTTTCTACTGAAACCTATTTATCACAAACATTAGTAACACTTACAGTTGATCATATTATACTGTCCATCAGTACTCTGTATATACTTGCTGTCACCAGACCAGTCTATATGTGTTACAAATGTAGGATGTCCCTGTTAGTTATAAAATAATTATGTAATAGTGAGTGATTGTTGCTCAACGCCAATCCAGCAATTTTTCAGCTATATCATGGTGAGAACAAGTTAGTTTTCAATGAGATGATGATGAGGTCCGCTTTATACTAGACCAACATGCTTAGTTGGATTTTTATAGTGAAACAACAGTCAGCTTGTTTCCCTACTCAGACACATTATCCTGATTCCGAGCCAACCAGACTTTGCTCTTTCTTCTTATTGCTGCGTGCTTAGGGAAGAAGCAACAAATACCAATTTTATAGTCTTTGGTTTGATTCGATCAGGGTTTGAACCCAGGATCTACTGCATTTGAGGCGAGCACACTAACCATTACACCACCAATGCATTTTTAAAAATCAGGTTAATACAAATATATAATGAATAGCCTTTTTATTAATAAAATATGGTGCATGTGAGATAGGCTCTTCATCAGTGGCAGAATGTCTAACCGATAAACGATACATTATGTGAATGCATAATGCAGGTTGACGTACAACAATAGGAGAATCTGATATAAATGTACATGTATGTGATTACAATCTCATTAATACTAGTTCTTGAGGTAACCAGTGTTCTCACATTTTATTATATCGTATTAGTTTATCATTCAAATTAGAATCTTTTGCCAAGACACATAAATTGTGAATGTTAGGCAATGAAATTTTATAATACATGTACATGTAAACAAAAATCCATTTTCAATACTATTTATAGACGCACCTTCAAAGGCCTTGATGCACTGTATCCCTGACTAGCATCTTGAACATCAAGTATATGGATCAGACCGTCATGGCTTCCTGCTGCTATTGTAGTACCGTCTTTAAAACATAGGTATATTAATATAGAGAAGAAAGTGACACAATAACACAAACTTTACAATACAATAAATTTAAATTGTTTTCTCCGAATAACCAAAATAACCCTCTATGGAGATTCTTATTTACTGCCTTTGGTTTGGTTTATGTTGTTTGAATGCCACTTTCAACAATATTTCAGTTATATCGTTGCGGTCAGTTTTATTGGCGGAGGAAACTGTAGTACCCGGAGAAAACCACCAACCTGTTGCAAGTCTATGACAAACTTAATGTTGTATCGAGTACACTTTGCAATGAACGAAGTTCGAACTCACAACTTTAGTGATGATAGGTCCCGATTGCACAGGTAGTTGTAAATCCAAATACCAAACGATCACAGCCACACGACGGCCCCTACTGTCTTAGATGGTAGTGTTTATAGAGTGGTAATAAAATAATCTCCCAATGAAGTGTACAACAAAACACAAAAATAAACATTGGAAGATTGAATATTCAATGCTTTATTGTTCTATAATTAGTTAATACATTGATTAAAAACAGTTTCGCAACATAATTTAATCATTGCATTAGCTAAGTATGTGATTAGGAATTAAAAATGTAATTAGGGCTATTCAAATGATTAGCTTAATCACAAGTTCAACAACAGACCCCAGTAATGTTACATTTGTGGTATTCTTTTATCATTGCTTCATCGTTGCTTACACCATATCTAATCTTACTGTTATATTAGTGATATAATACAATATAATACTGACACAGGGTATACTATATTGACACGATGGGACCATATAAATATTACAGATCAAACTTCAACAGCCCTAAATAAGATAAAAGTACAGAAGTCAGTGTCAGTATCTATTACACGTAGAATTCAGATAACATAAATAAACATATATTTAAGAAATAAATCATGGAAACCAGAATGTGTTTTGAGTTTTAACATGGATTGGTGGATATTAGTATTTTATCCCGTGCCAGAGGCAAGGGATGAAATTTACTAATATCTGCCAACCCATGTTAAAACTCAAAACACTTTCTGGCTTCCATGACTTATTTCTATTCTGATATGTCTAAGAGTACAAATACGTTAGTATACTTTGATTGGAAGACGGTTATTTATATTTACGTTTGTGAATATGTCACACACAATATTTATGCTGCCAAATTCGAGCAGACGATAATTCATCAACAGGTACAAATTCTACGACGGGAAAGTCAGTCACATGAACCGGCACATGTGCTAATGAGATTATACCCAATCGATAAATCACTTGTTTGTTTACAAAGAGAAAGATGGATGTCATGTTAGAATAAAAATTAGTAGTTACAGATGAGACATATTGATCAACAAAAATAGACCAATGTTTGTAACACTGTGGGGTCCGTTTTACTTATCTGTTTAGTTTTCTGTGCTCTGTTTTTGTTTTGCTTGTGTTCGTTCCGTGTCTTGTGCCCAATGTTGCCCGTGTCCTTGTATTCTCACTTCCGTTCTCTCTAACATTTCATGCATTCATGCAAATAAGAACCATTCTTATAGCATATATAATACATACCAGGAGAGAAGGCAATACAGTCTATACGATATCTGCTAACATCTATAGAAGCTACATGCATTCCATTATGTGCGTTGAGTATTTCTATTTGACCGGTCTGAGTTCCTACAGCAATCTGTCTTCCCTTCAAGTCAGACGTTAAACAACAACCAGGCTTCTGTTAAAGATGTATTATTACACTTAGTTAAGACATTTTATCTACATGTGCACCAATCAGAAAAAGCACATCATCATGGTAATTAGACTAACACATATACTGATTGATTGATTTTTGGTGCTTAATGCTACTTTCATCATTATTTAAGCTATATCATGGCGACCAGTTTTAGTGGTGGAAGAAGCCGGAGTACCTGGAGAGAGCCACCGACCATGGGCAAGCAACTGATAAACTTTTTCACTTGCGGCTGCCAGTCGAATGCACCCTTTTGTGTAATTTACAAAGCCAGGCGCGAACCCATGTACCGTATTGGACTAACACATATAATACTATCTGTTGTATCCTATCAATTGTATATAATTAAACAATAAAAAAGTTTAAAGTTTTATTATTTTTTTTTTTGGGGGGGGAGGGGATATTTTAGCACATGAATACATGAATACTCAAGTTGCATCTGGTTTTAATCTCTGTTTTATATACCAAGCTGTTTGCATAATTTCTCTCCAAAAGGGAAGGGCCTAGGTGGCTCAATTGAGCTAGGTAGTTGGATTACCTAACATCTCATACAAACCTATTACGTGGGTTCACGCCCTGCTTTGTAAATTACAAATAAGGGTGAACTCGACTCGCAGCCGCAAGTGATAAAGTTTACCAGTTGCTTGCCCAGTGTCGGTGATTCTCTCCGGGTATTCCGGCTTCCTCCACCACTAAAACTGGTCGCCATGATATAGATGAAATATTGCTGAAAGTGGCATTAAACACCAAAATTCAAATTCAAATTCAAATTCAAATTCTAAGTTGTATTGATGGAAAGGGCTACGTCGGCAAATTTTATGAAAAAAAAATATCTTGACCTGAATTATACAAAATAAAATAGATAAAACAATCTTACAGCACAGATTTCAACAAGACATTTTGGAAAATTTTGAAGGAAAAAAAACGTTTTTTCATTAAATAAAGAATAATCTGATTTTCGTTTCAAGTGAAAAAAAAATCTGGCTCAGAGGAAAAACAACGCTCCCTAAAGTTTAATGGTCGGTTCATAAATTATCTGTAAATGCTTCAACAATGTGAACATCTAATTATGTCATTCATGTTTATACTTCATTCGTATATAATATTTGTATATGTTTGTTCCTTGAGATCAGGTTCATACTTTTTGTAAATTAATTGTTTAATATAATTTCTCCCATTATTACGGTGTTTTAACCCCGCTGAACCAGTGGTGGAAAAATCTGTAATCCTCTAGAGGATTAAAATGTCTCGTGCCTTTCCCCGCATTGATTTCAAATGCATTAATTTCAAATTTTGAGATAAAGTTCATGCTAAATAATGGGAGAAACAAATTCTCCTTCAGTTGCCCATGTGGGTTACAATATTTCTCCACTCTCGAGAGTTAAATTAAAAATTTTAACCACTCGCCTAACGGCTTGTGGTTAAAATTTAATTTAACTCTCTTGAGTGGAGAAATATCGTAATCCATGGGAAACTGAAGGAGAATCTATATATCTCATTTGTCCCCCAAGGTGTTTGAAAAAAAACTTACCCCAATTTGTGATTTCCATGCAATTTTGTGCTTGGTTGTTGACCATTTAATCACCATTTTGTCAAAGGATGTGGTAAAAATTGCAGACTCATTGGGATGTGGAGCGATAGCCCAAATTTCCTCACTGTGACCCTAAAACACGAACAACATGAATTCAAAAATACACCCAAGAGATACAGGTAAAACGCAGTATGGTAAAATTTTAGTAATGTTCAATAGCATTTGACTTTTTTTATTATATATATATATATATATATATACATAATGGTAAGACAAAAACCCTTATTTTCCTCGTCTCCAAAATCTGTTATCAATTACGCTCCTGCGTTCATCTCAAGACGATGGTTTAATTTTTCATGTGGTCATGTTATTGTCTCCCCTTTTAGAATTACGGCTTCAAATTAAACTTTGGTATCTTCAAACTTTCTACTAATGTAACCCGTCGCTGGATAAATGGACAATACGAATAATGTTTCCTTGGCAACATTCCAACCTTAAATATAAAAACACAAAGTTAAACATTACTCCCAAGACAATAAAATAATAAACAGTATGAAGACAAATGTGAGTTACCTACCCTGACCCACATTTCCAACAATTTATGCCATTTCTGGTTTTTAAATCATCACATTGATTAACTATCATCATAATCTGATTGTAAATTAGTTTGTATAGTCTATGTGAAGTTGAAATTATTTACAAAAAAAAAACCAAAATGATATTGTGCCCTTGGTTAGCATTTTAAAGTTTATTTATTTTTGCAAAACCAGTTTAATATTGTCCCCATATTCCCTGAATGAAATGGTGAAATTACCAATGTTATCACATATTTTGCTGCAATATCTTCATTTTTGCATGTCCAATAATAGGCGGAAGTCAGTGTTGGTTATTTGCCCTGAGAGTCAATATGAATATTTGCCCTCAAATATCCATATTGGCCCCTGAATTCAACTTCCGGTATCTGTGCAGTGGTGTCAAACATTATATGTCAAAGTACAAGGAAAGATGGTGTATAAAAATATGCATAAAATCATATTTCAATCAAATTAAAACATTTCAAAATATTGGAATATAGTTTAAATAACTTGAAACGGAATAATGGGCTCAAATGTATAAGTCGTGTTGAATAGGAATTTTCATTCAAATGTCAATGTCTTGGGTAGATTTTACAACCACTTTCTAACGTCACTGTACAGATCAACATTGTTTAATATCTTTTGAAACCAGACTCAAAACAAAAAGTTGAACAAAGGATTTATTTTCGCAATTTATCAGTTCAAAGATCTTGTCTGCAATATAAAAGTCAATGTAAAATATGTGATATTCGCTGTCAGGCTTGATATGGGAGTTTCAGGCTGATACCAGAGCCGATATGGAAAATGTAATGTAATAATCTCTTAATATTTCTACAAAAAAAAGGTAATGATTATCATTTGAAAATGCATATTCTAATGCAATTTTTGTATTACAGAATTTGACTGGCTTGAAGTTTTGGATAAAATCCATAACTACGATTCTACTTTTGAACGAACTATCATATTGAATTCTTCAATCCAACAAGCTGATATATACATTATACAATGTAACAGAATATAGAATTCATAACTACCCCATTTACCATCAAAACGGTTTTAATTAGATTTATTTACATTTGGAAGCGGATAGGTAGTGAAAAACGCTAAATATATCCTTTTGCTAGAAGCGAACATATGATGTCATGTCTTTACAAAGATGTTAATGTAGTAAATCCGTAAAATACATTTCTTGGAATTTATCTTTATGTCAATTTTAGACCAATTAAATACCTCAATCAAAATATTTTTTTTTGCATTGCCTTAGAATGGATATAACTGTATTATAGGTTAGGCTTTGTCGACATTAATCACTGATTCTACTCTCTCAAATTAAACTACTTGACATACCTGATCTAAATGTGGTTAAACTGATGCAGTGGATATAAAAATATTGTACGGAATATGACCGATGAAGACAGGTACCAAGTCAGGACAACAAAATGGAATGACTCTTCGAGTCAGGGGAGATAAAAATTGCCACATCAGAAATCAATTATTTCCCTACATATTTTTGTCAAGATTAAACAGCCCTTTGTTTATACAACAAACCTGAAGTAAATATTTGAATTTATCCTGCAATGATCCATCTAAGACGTATCCTTTTGACGTTCCTATAAATAGACGTCCATCAGCACTGCTTCCATGCTGGGGAATGATGGTCCTCACGTGACCTGTAGCTTCCGGCAACTGTAAAAAAACATATCTACTTACTACTTGGTTTTTTTGTATTTGTATTAAAATTAATAAAAGATGATGGAACCAGCAATGTAACCATGGTAAACCAATAAGAAAATATAGAAAATAATGTCGTGGGAGACTTTTAACTAAAGTTCTCCCTCTCAGGCAGAGGTGATTGCTGCCCATTTTGGCTATTCCGTTTAGGCCTGTTGGCACACTGGCTTTCAAGGTTATTCTAGAATAAATACAGATATCTATATGTTTTTATTAATTGTGAAGTATATTATTAAATATTTTAAATAATTTTCCAAATTTTTAAATTCGAAATTGGAAAACCAACAACTTTCAATAGGAAAAACAAATCAAGTGATCACAAGAGTCAACAGTTCATTACAAATCTGTATTCAAAATTTTATAAGAACATAATACATCTTACTTTGGCAATAATTAGAATTTTAGACGGATCGTATTTCCGATAAGTATTAAAAGATAAAAAAGAATATATTTGAAAAAAAGAATATATAAGAATAAGGGGGGAAAAAAAATTGTTTCCCTAATTTTGGATTCAATTCGTATTTACAAATGAACTTCCAATAGGATTATGTCAGAATGATGTCTGCAAGTTATAAAACAACATCAAATTTTAAAGTTGCAATTTTCTTTATGACGTTGGTTAATCAAACAGGGATGTATTAGATACTGACTTGGACCAATTACACCGATATATTGATTTCCAAACATGTGGATGGTATGGAGCTGCGATTTTGGTCTCATTGAAACTGGAAACCTGAGTATTCTGTTAAAGACACTGACCATCCGCTGGAGGGGTAACTCTCAAACCTGATCTGTGTATGTAACGGCCACTGTTTCTGTCAATATATGTAAATCTAAATACCAATGTTGCCATGGAGAAAGTGATCATCACCAATATAATGTCGAGCTTGTTCGTGTCGAATACTTGTTATTTGAGTACAGCAATGGTGTCGAAGTCTCCTGTGAAGCTCCGTATGTGCATACAAATTTCACATCAGATATATAGAAACTAAAACTTACAATTCTTGCATTAGCTGGTCTATAGGCATTAATACTGTCCCAAGCACGAATTTCCAGTCCACCACCAGTCATCAAAGTATTGTCCATCAACATGCATAATGTTGTTACAGGTAGCTGGAAAAATCAAGAGAACATCAATCAATACTTTAAAATTAACATCATTTTGGTAGATCCTTTCTTATAATCTAGTTTTATTATTATTTTTTTTTTATTTTCCAGAAATTTTCTTATAAATTATAGTAAGCTTATTACCTGACATAAGCTGACTAATGCGGATATCAAACGTACCTTATGAGCATTTCGCATTGAATATGACAGATCCTGATTGACACTGAAGATATACTCCACATCTGGAGTCCATACAGATATAGTACCATTTGAATCACCAGTTAAAACGTCTCCTTTGGCAGAAAACGCGATAGAACATACTTCGTTCGGAATTTCACCCTAAAAAAAAGTGCATAAGATCCTTTAAACTACATTTTGTAATTGTTTGTATTGGATACAACATAATGTAATAATTTTATGTACACGTAGTTGTGCTTACAGATAGCAGTGGATTGTTTGCAGACCAGATGTATATACATCTACCATTACAATAAGTCTATATACATGTGTATATCACCAATAATTAAGTTGTGAGTTTGATTCACGCACATGACGAGGCATACTCAATACTATATAATTTATGAGATTAAGTTTATCAATGACTTGATGCAGGTCGGTGGTTTTCTAAGTGTACTTGGGTTTCCTCCACCACAAAACTGTCCCTCACGATATAATTGAAATATTGTTGAAATCAGTGTTAAACATCCATGACGCTAACTCAGGTTTCATTTTGTTATCAAAAGTTCATCAACATTATACTTACTAGAAATTATCAAAAGTCCATCAACATTATACTTACTAGAAATTATCAAAAGTCCATCAACATTATACTTACTAGAAATAAACCACTGCGTTTATCTCTCATTATGCGTCCCTCTTTTTCTCTAACTGGGTCCCAGAACAATTTCCAGAAATACACATGTTGTTGTCCATACGTGATCAGTATGGTGTCATTGTATTTATAAAAATGTGCTGCCTTAACTGGAAGTGTTGACGTCTGCAAAATAGGTACATTATCAAATATATATTAATAATTTAATTTGATGTGAATACTGCAATCCGATTGGCTGATCCGCCTGGAGCAACATTGGTTATACACGATAACCTGGGTTGGTATCGTGACGTCACCAACGTGTTCATCCGCTAACGACAAATTCAAATAGTCACATGAAATAATCACAATTAAAATCGAGCAATCATTAAATTTTGTTGTAAAAATTAAATTATAAGGAATATTTGAAAATTGTTGAACAGGTTATACTTGCATAACCTGGTTTGGGTCAGTTCACACTTTTCATAAACCGTTTCGCAGTTTATTAACTGTAAACTGACCCAACCCAGGTTATATCGTATAACCTGTTCAACAATTTCAAATATTCCTTAAATATTCAAGAAATTTCAAGAATTTTCGACATACTCATAAAAAACGGTGGTCTTGAATTTTGAATAACAATTATGTATATAAAATCATACTCGTTAAAAGATAATTTTGACATTTAATTTGGAATTACCAGTGTGGATTTTATATCATATTATAGTATACTCATAAAAAGGTCGGAAGCAATGATGCTATGACTCACGTTTTAAAAAGTTTTTAAGTATTTTATTTACAGTTTCTAAATAACAAGCATTTTTCAAACTAAGGTTCTCCTCCCTCAGACATCTATATATAGGAAGCTTTAATCAAATCTTCTTTCTGCCATATAGTCTTCTTGCTTCAAAAGACCTTAAAATTATTTTTCTTTCCTATCTTTTCACCTTGAGCGCACTTGATGAATGTTAGTCGTGTCTATCACTATTTAAGTTGAGAGTTCAAATCTTGCTCATGCGCGGCATACTCGATACAACATTATGTGAGAAAGCTTGTCAGTGACTTGCGGCAGGTCAGTGGTTTTCTCCGGTTTCCTCCATAAAAAAAAATGACTGCCACGATATAACTGAAATATTGTTGAAAGTGGCATTAAACAAAATTACCCTAACCCTAACCTGTTTCATCTGCGATCGGATAAAGCTGAAGAGTTGCCTATCAGATAACCACACAGAGGAATAACAGCAAAGATTATCAACTCGGAAGTCAGGATAAACTGTCCAAGTGGAGCAATATGTCTACCAGTGGACTGTTGCTTCAGTGACTTATCATTATAAAAATTCAACCCTGCATGTTGGTCTAGTACAAAACAGACATCTTATCAAAGAGGAACATATTTCAATTCAGCTGTAAAATTTGTCATTTTGGTGTTAAACAACTATTGCTCATTCACATCTTATTCTATTACAAGATGTTGCCTTCCATATCTTTAGAAAATAAGAAATAAATGACGACATAATATTGCATGCAAATTCTGTTTCATGTATTGCATTCTTATCAATTCAACACCATCAATAACATTAAATAAAGAAACAAACCAGAGGTTCACATGAGCATGAGTCGTGCACCTGCTTAACATCGTTTTAAACTCGCTCTATATAGTCAATCATTAAAAGACTATGTAAAAAAAAAACAAGTATTGCCGTCTCAAGAAAAAGGTATCTACATCTTTGGTTAAGAGCTTCAATACATTTGAAAGGGGATCACATAAGGACTATTCAAGTCACATTTGATTTAATTCAGAAAAGTGGCTTAAGATGAGAAGATATTTAGATAATTCGACAAAAAAGTCATCAAAATTACAAATTTCATGGAAAACTCCAGCTTTTTTAATCAACCTATAAGCATATATAATCACCTTAAATTATAGTTGATTATAGCTTAAAATGAAACAGTTTTGGCCATTTAAAGAATTTTCAGTAACGTCTGCCATCTTGGATAAAGGTCAAAGATACAAGATACAACTGTAAAAGGAGACCACTCAAGTACTAATTCATCCTAGTAGGCCTTACATTGTCTCAGTGGTTTCAGTGAAGAGGATTTTCAAATTATTTTTGCCAAAATTGGCCTGTCTATTTGCATATTTTCACAAAAACCCATTATGTTTCAACAAAACCGTGAGATATAACATACATTTTTATTAAAATGGAACTACTATTCATATTTTAGCTCATTTATTGGTGGGAAAATATGCCTTATTTGCTATTTACTTACTCAAAATGATCTATTTATAGTAACAACATCCATGTTGGATGATAGGGAAGGTTCAACAGGTAAAATTGTGTGGCCCGGTTGTTTCATAGAAGATTTTTACCACGTTTACCACGATGGATCCCAAGAAATGACAAAACCTTAACATAACTCTATGGATAATGTACATGACAATAGAACATTGTGCATCTGTATATTAAAAAAACCACAGTGAATAAAATATTAGAATACAAAAAATGGCAAACGTGGAACAAACGAGCAGAAAATGTGACTTTAAACAAAAAATCTACCTATTTCTGTGTGGTGTGAAGTTGTCATGATAATATCAGTAATATATTACACATTCGTGGTCTATAAAGTAATTTCGTGCTGATCTAATGTGTTTGTTTTCATACCCACCTTCTTCTGTGCACAAATAAATAGTAAACAGTTATAATATATTACATTTGTATTTTGGACAGTCATGTGTTCCTATTAAATTGGTTCAAAAGACTATAGACATATGGCCACTATTCATGTTTATTGAATATTTTTGAACAACACGTTATGTTTGAGTTGAAATCATTATTTTGGCTTAGAAAATAATTTGACATACACTTGTATTTCCACATTATTTAAGATTGTGGATGTTTGGACTGGCTTAACTAGCTTAAAACTATCTTAACAACGCCATTTGTTATTAAAATAGAATAGTGAGCGGATATGAATATATGCGTTTTACGGGTATCAATTGTGACTTCAGTTTCTACAATTTATTTTATTGGAGTTTTGTAATGCAACTTCTGACGTTGCAGAATTTTTCATTTTTCGTTTTGCTTCCAATATCCAATTATTGTGTCTATCTTTCCTTCCCCTACTTGGTTCCGGTTTCCATGGTTATCAAAGTTTTTATTGTTGTTGTTTGATTGTATACTTGTCTATTTAATGTGTTGTGTGTGTGTTCTGTGTTTAACACTAACAAAACTTACTGTTGTTTTAGCGACCATTCTTTCCTTCTGCCAATCCCAAATACTGAGAACATGTTTCTCTGCATTGTCAATTACACATAAAAAGCTTCCATTACTCTATATGAGAGGAAATATAAAAATAGATAATATTTTAAAATGGGAATGAAGAACGATAATACAAAATACATAAGGTGTAAATGTTATCTCTCTTTATTTAATAAGATTGATTGATTAATTGATTTTTGGTGATTAATGCCACTTTCAGCAATATGTCAGCTATATCATGGTGACCAGTTTTTGTGGCTGAAGAAACCGGAGTACCCGGAAAGAACCACCGACCATATGCAAGTAATGGGTAAGCTTTATCACTTGCGGCTGCAAGTCGAGTACACCCTTTTTTGTAATTAACAAAGCCGAGTGCGAACACACGCCATATTGGTGATAGGCTTGTATGAGTTGTTAGGTAATCCAACTACCTAACTCATCGAACCACACGGGCCCCTCATTTAATAAGAGTTGACAACTGTGCATATATATTTGAAGAAAAGATACCTGCAACTGTCCCAAGCCAGGACCTGGATATCTATCGGCATATATCGTGGTCATTCAGGCCATTAAAACATTTTGTAATACCGGGGTAATCAAAGAATTGTGCTGTTGTTTATCAGATTGGTCTGTATTGTGTAATAGTTATTGTGTTATAGCATTAGAATCCACGTCAGGTTAAACTCATGTATATACACAATCTATATTATTGATAAACATACAGACAACACAAACGATGTCAGAGATCTAATTACAGTGAAACCTCTCTAAACCGAACCCTGAGTAAACGGACAACCTGTCTAAACCAGACAGACTTTACAGTAAAACCTGTCTAAACCAGACCCTGAGTAAACCTAAAACCTTCCTAAACCAGACAAACTTTACAGTCCCATCTACTAAATGTCTAGGTAATTTGAACCTGAGTAATCCAAACACCTGTCTAAACTGAACAAATTCTTCAGTCCCAAAGAGGTTCGGTTTAGACAGGTCTTACTGTATGAAGAGGGGGGTTAGGGATCCAATTAACCAGTTGAACTCTGTGATATGTTTGTGACTGTGCTAAGACATAAACTGATTTTCCAGAGCCATATGTTTTTTTTGTTTTGTGTTGATGTTGTGTGTTTTATTTTTTTGTTCAGTTGTTTGAGGTGAGGGGTGGTTGGTCGGTTTGTTGATGTTCTTGGTCGGTTTGTTGATGTGGTTGGTCGGTTTGTTGATGTGGTTGGTCGGTTTGTTGATGTGGTTGGTTGGTTTGTTGATGTTGGTGGTATTGCTGACTAACTTTTTTTTCATAAAGACTACGAAAAAACTACAAATTTAATATCAAAAACAGTGCTAGTTTCCATTAGCGACCACCGACACATGCATTCTATCACCATAATTTGTAAATTTCACCTAAAAATATTCACTAACAACATGATACAAACATTATTATACATGTTTAACATATCTATGACAAATCTTTTACCACCTTTGTGTTGAAAGTAATACAAATGAATATATCTACTACTTCTATTTCTACCAAGTACTGACCGCCTTCAACAAGTTGAAGATTATGTACAATGTAAGAGGTTGTTCTACTTCTACCAAATACTGACTGCCTTCAACAAGTTGAAGATTATGTACAATGTACCGGTAAGAGGTTGTTCTACTTCTACCAAATACTGACTGCCTTCAACAAGTTGAAGATTATGTACAATGTAAGAGGTTGTTCTACTTCTCCCAAATACTGACTGCCTTCAACAAGTTGAAGATTATGTACAATGTAAGAGGTTGTTCTACTTCTACCAAATACTGAGTGCCTTCAACAAGTTGAAGATTATGTACAATGTAAGAGGTTGTTCTACTTCTACCAAATACTGACTGCCTTCAACAAGTTGAAGATTATGTCAGAGGTTGTTCTACTTCTACCAAATACTTATCCCCTCTAACAAGTTGAAGATTATGTCAGAGGCTGCACATGACAATTGAAAAAGCTTAAAACGATTTTCAGGTTTCATACATTTAAGTATTTAAGAGGAGACCGCAGTCTTGAATGTGCTTCGTCCAAGCAACTTATAACCATGGTTGTGTTTATTTTTCTGTGGTATATAAAATTATTAACTTCCATTTAACGATTGTTTTAGTTACCATAATTAATTATTTAATTACTTATACTAATTAAGTATAATTACCTGTTGTGAAAAGTTCATTGATATAATGCCATAATCAAAGAAACCAACACCTATTACATTAAATGTTGTCAGTAGTTTAGCATCCCACACACGAATATGAGCCTGTTAGAACAAATATTGAATAACGTTAATTATATATACATGTATATAAATGTTCACAAAATTTGTATTGCAAGAAATAAAGTCTAATGTTTGAGGACATGTATTTGTTTGTTTTGTTGATATTGCTGGCATTGTTGACCTTCACTGTTTAACTTTCTTTTCATAACATCTGTGCAGATTGTTTTTTGTTTGTTTATACCTATATTGCATTTCCATACCCAATTATTAAGAGGGGAGGCCTAGGGCTATTAACCGGTTGCCATATTTTCTGTGACTGTCCCACGCTAAGACATGGATTTCCATACCCAATTATTAAGAGGGGAAGGCTTATAACCGGTTGCCATATTTTCTGTGACTGTCCCACGCTAGGAAATGGATTTCCATCGACAAACGTTGTGGTCTTTTATTATGTTCAATAATTTAAGGTGAGAGATGGTTGTTCATTTTGCTGATGTTGGTAGCGTGTTGTCAATCATTGTTTATACTTCCTTTTCATAAAGCATAGTACTGTATATAAGATACAAGTAGTTTATCATGATTCATCTGTCAGTGTGACTGAGGTTCCCTTGTTGACAAAATATTGAGTTCAACCATTTTACTTACAAAACATTTCCATGTCATCTGCACTTGTAAGCATACTTTTATTCCGGTGTGTAGAATTTCCGGTTAGGGTTAGGGTTAGCATGGAAAAAATAACCTAAAGTGTGCAATAATTCCTCTGGAAATTATGCACTAGTGTAACTTGTCCTCTGGAAAGAATACATGGGTGGAAAGAATACACTGTTACACACTGATGTAGGTGACCAGTATGCATGTGAAACCTTCATGAATTTAATTAATATTTTCAGTTATAATAAATTCTAGTCATATATTTTGGCTATCCTTTGGTTTCTTGCTCTCAAAACTTTAAATTTGTCTTTCCAATCTTCTGACTTTGAGTGTACCTGATGAAGGTTATTCCAGAAATGTGTCATGGTCAATAAATTTGATGTTTTATCACAATGATATTAGGGTATGAGCTATGCTCGTTGCTGAAGACTCTACTGTGATTGTGAAATGTGAAACAGCAGCAAAAGCACTGTTTACTAATTTATTACAATACCAGTCAAACCTGTCTTATGTAACCTTCGACAGGAACACTGAAATAGGGTCACAGGTGGTCGCTAAATACAGGTTTAATTAACATGAAATGCACTGTGAATAGAAATAAAATAGGGTCACATAATACAAGTTATTGCTAAATAGAGGTGGTCATTAAGTAGGTTTGACTGTATTATAATTTACCTTGTTCTCTTTCCCTGCTATTTGACCAGATGCTATCCATCTATTATTAGGATGGAGTGCCATACTGGAATATAAAAGATAAATTAAATATATATATACATGTCTACAATAACATAACTGAATGATTGTTGTTTAATGTCAACTCAGGGGTATTAATTAGACTTGTGCTTAAGAAGTTAATTCTCGTATGGGAACACGATAAATCATCATGCGAGTAAATAAGTGACACTATAAGATGGAGCTATGAGAAGAATTGTTGAATGTCTAGGGTAAAATGAGAGACGAAAGATAGAGACAAAAGATTACTCATTGTAAAAGAACCCACACATAAAAAATAACGGGATGTTAATGTTTTTTTACCTCATGATCCCTTTGTTGATAATCAAAGTTAACTGTTTTTCCAGTACCATAAAGATAATTAAAGCACTACAAGATCGGTTACTACATAATATGTGATAATTAATATCAATTCCTCATTTATTATTCCATTTAGAAAGTGTTATCTTCATACTAATCATATTTCTACAAGATAATACGGGATTTACTTCTATATATTTTCCTATACTAAATATTTCATTACATTGCTCACCAAAAGTTAATCTATTTCCATGGAATAATGATCCCTACTGGGAGTCAGTAAATTACATTCACAGTTGAAGGAAAAGTAATATTTTATAAGATATTAATAAATTATCTAGAAATTAGGGAAAAGTATACTATGTTTGTTACGATGTTAATGATTTGCTTACACATAAGAACAGTTGCCAAAAGAGTAACCAGAGGCTGTAAATGTCAGGACAGACAATACAATGGCCAAAAGAAGAGGCCAAAAAAACAAACAATGATCGATAAATACCACACAGAAAACTTAGATTGAGCAACATGAACCCTCAGCGATTCATGGCCTTAATTTTTCTTCTGTATATCCTATGTAAAGCCGTTCTGTATCTTACCTTGTTATTTCTTCTGTTCATCCTAGATATTGACCTTCTATAGCTAACCTTGTTTTCCTTCTGTATATCCAAGATATAGAGTTAATTATGTATCTCACCTTGATATTTCTTCAGTATGTCCTAGGTAAAGCTGTTATGTATCTCACCTTGATATTTCTTCAGTATGTCCTAGGTAAAGCTGTTATGTGTCTCACCTTGATATTTCTTCAGTATGTCCTAGGTAAAGCTGTTATTTGTCTCACCTTGATATTTCTTCAGTGTGTCCTAGGTAAAGCTGTTATGTGTCTCACCTTGATATTTCTTCATTGTGTCCTAGGTAAAGCTGTTATGTGTCTCACCTTGATATTTCTTCAGTGTGTCTTAGGTAAAGCTGTTATGTGTCTCACCTTGATATTTCTTCAGTGTGTCTTAGGTAAATCCATTATGTATCTCACCTTGATATTTCTTCAGTGTGTCCTAGGTAAAGCTGTCATGTGTCTCACTTTGATATTTCTTCAGTGTGTCCTAGGTAAACCTGTTATTTGTCTCACCTTGATATTTCTTCAGTGTGTCTTAGGTAAAGCCGTTATGTGTCTCACCTTGATATTTCTTCAGTGTGTCCTAGGTAAAGCTGTTATGTGTCTCACCTTGATATTTCTTCAGTGTGTCTTAGGTAAAGCTGTTATGTGTCTCACCTTGATATTTCTTCAGTGTGTCCTAGGTAAAGCCGTTGTGTGTCTTCTTTTTCTCTGACACTATCTCTATCTTTGTCTTTATTTCTAATGTATTTGTAGAGAACTACCACGGCAGAGACAGCATACACAAGCTCACCATTATAAAGAACAAATAAACTATTCCCATTTTCTTTTGTATGGTAGCCATAACTGTTTTGATTTAAGGAATTCAAATTATATTTTTAACAAATGATAAGAACAGTCATTTACAATGCTGTCGGCTAATTAGATGCACCAAAGGTTTTTAACTGCACTATATATGTATACCTTCATAGAAGAAATAAATTTCTAATGGGTTTTTAGAAGGGTGTAGAATAACACATTGTCTATCAGATGATATATATTTCTTTCTGAAGAATATGGCAGTTATTCCCAAAATTAATGGTCAAAGTGACCAACCTCCCTTGTTTATGGGCGAACACAATGTAGGCTAATTGGACGCAACCCTATAAACCAACTATGTTCTGAATGCCGCAGAAGAATGAAATTTGGTACAGATGTTGATATCAATTAATTTTGCAAACACACAAAAATATAGATTAATATAACCAAAATTGTGTCTGTAGGAGAATTTCCATGCACCCAAAGCTAAATTTTCGTTTTCTCACAGCAAATCCAAATAAAAAGAATTTTTCAACTTATAACCTAAAAAGATATTTTTCATGTCTATTTATCAAATTAAAAGCACATAAGCAAAACTTCAAAGACAATCAATGTATAATGATCTAAATGAACTATTTTATATGAGATGGAAAACCAGAAAAAATAAAATGAAATACACTCAAAGCTGATTTTGAAGATTGGGGGTTAAAAATGATACATTTGCAACAGTTCAAAGCCTATCACAATATAAGATGGGTTAAAAGATTCTTCTCCAATTTGAAAGGTGGTTGGAAAAAAATCATGGCAAAGAATATAAAATATTATGGGGGTGAAAAAAGTTTTTCCTTACAAAAAGTAAAGATCCTTTAAATTTCTAAAGTATTCAGTAACCCTTTTTGAAAAGATGTCTTTTATATACAATGTAGTTTGCATTTAGCAAAGTCATTTGTAAAAATGAATATAAAGGAGTGTTTATTCTACATAGCTTTGCATCAATTGATGATTTCTCTTTTTAAATGAGATGGGAAAATGCAGGTGTAACAAACTTAAATCACATCATGGATACTGATACAAACAATTTCTTGACTTTTGAAAAGATTAAATCATTAATTAAAAAAACAACTTCATTCAATATTACACAATAATCTCAAACATTCCTACTGATATTAAAAAGTATTTAAAAGATAACATTGATAATATCAATACAAACAAATTTCATCCAAAAGATGACTCTTTAGACAGACTAATAAATACAAAAAGTTTAAAGTTTGTATATATTATATAATTACTTTACTGAAAACATTAACTCATCTTCCCATTTAAAAATTTTTGAAATGGGAAGAAATACTTGGGATTGCCATTGCAGACTGGTCTATATATATTTTCGAATTCTTAAAAAGTGTTGTAGGGATACATATCTGATCAATTTTCAGTATAAGTTTTTACATAGAGCTATACCTACTAATACCTTTTTTATTCAAAATTCATATTAAAAACACAAAATTGTGCTCATTTTGCAATGTTGAAGAAACGGTTGAACATTTATTTTTTAATTTTCCTTTGATTTTTCCTTTCTTGGGGGCTTTCTATTTTCAGGATATTGAATTTCGCAAAGAACAATTTTTGCTTGAATTTAAAAAAGAAAGTTTAACTCTTAACTTGCTAAAAATTATTTTGAACAGAGGAGAACTTTGACTAGATTTAGAATCTCTGCTCACAAGTTAGCCATATAAACTGGCAGATACAAGGGCATTCCCCGACACGACAGAATTTGCACACAATGCACGGATAATACTATAGAGGATGAGAGACACTTCCTATTTTCTTGTAACTATCACACTCAGGAAACAGAAGCCTTAATATCCATCATCAATGAAAATTGTAAAAACTTTTCATTACTTAATACAGATGCAAAACTTGTATGGCTTTTAAACAATAAAAATGTTGATATTCTTTGTGCTCTCTGTACTTTTTTAAAACATATTTAATCTTCTCTCCTGAAGTTTAATATCAAGTTGGGAGATGTTTCTCTCTTCTACAGCTGCTGCGAGGTCCATTGGACACTTGATGCATTTAAGAATATAATGATGAAAATTGGTCCTAATGCACCTGCCCTTGATGGCCTCTGTATCTGGATGATGCAAATTTCCTCCATGTACATAGGCCATGAGGAGGACTTAAATCTCATTTTGTTTAATCATTTCCAGTCTAAATGTCCTTTAAGCACTGGCTCTTGATGACCTCTGTATATGAATGGCATTGCTCTTATGCATGTACATTGGTCATGGGGAGGACACTGGATTTGCCTTCTGTCATTGAATTAGCCCCTTGTAAATATAAAAGGGTTTATTTCTATTTCGGTGTTTAGAAGAAGTTAATAACCTATTAAATATCTACATTTTGTACAAAGGATATATATTTTTTTGTTTTTGTTTTGTTTTTGTAAATGCCCAGTGGACTCTTCCAAATATTATACTCATCAGAGGCTTAGATATGTTTAGTACTTATGTACCAATCTAATTTCTGCAAATTGCTTGTTTGTATACTGTTTATTACATTTATGTACATGTATTAGAATGTTTTTTGTAATATAAATCACTGTAATGACTCTGCCCCTTGCTGGGACCTTGATTGGACAATAAAATCTTATCTTATCTTATTTTATATATAAATTTAAACTAAAAGAAAAAATTCCAAATATCATAGAATGAAAGTATCAAATTAAAAATTACTATTCACTTCAACAATATATAGCAAAAAAGAATAACAATTTAAAAGATTTTGAAAAATACTGGACCCCATTGAAACATGTATTTCCTGATATGTAAGTAGGGATAGGTACTTGGGTATACTACAATGTACATTATTTATGTTTATACATTTTAGTTGTATCAATTAAGAGTAAGTTACTAAAGTCACAAAATAATAGAAGACAGACATTGTAAAGGAATGGGTGTTGTTATGAAAGGGAGAGATAGAATGAATGTGTCTCAGTTGATTTATTTATTCATGTCAAAACATTATATTTTGCTTAATAATTGATTTGAAAAAAAAAGCAATAGTCACAATAATAATTATGTTGTAAACCCTTGTACATCCATGTCAGGTGGTGATGTATTCAGCTTTTTTAGGACTGTAAATTCTTGACTATTGAAAAACAAAAAAAAACAACAACAAAAACCTTCAAACACAATTTTTGAAATAATGCTGATGTGTCTATTAGCTAGCCTACATAGCTTTACCTAATACAACTTATGTCTATGAAAAATTCTGACATTGCAGCAGTTGAAAACATACTGGATTAATTATGGCAAAAAGAGGGTGACTTCATGGTTGTTATCTATGGTAAATCAGCTGATTAATTGTTGGCCCGGTGTACTTGATACAGCCTTATTTGGTCATTCGGGGTATGAATCAGGATCTCCGGTTTCTTCTAACAAATATAACACTGACAGCTATAATATAGCTTAAATAGTGATAAAATGGTCATCAAACAATGTAAATTTCATAAATAATCTATGGAAGTCATGACAGCTAGGTATAAAATTCAACGAAAATAATGTTACCCATGTTAAAACGTCATACAAACTATGGCTTCCATGACTTATTTTGATTCTGTCTTATTTTTTTTAAGTGGAAGTCAGCAAGGATTTACATAATAATTCTACTATTTAAATCCTTGAAGTCAGTAATGCCTAATAATAATGGAAATGCAAGCCACAACAAAATCCACTAACCATCATGCTTTCAGTTGTTTTTCTTAAGTGATACTGATATTTTCTAATATTTTCTAATTCGGTTGTTTCGAATCATGTCAATTCCGACCACGTTCCGTCTTTTTCGTGTCTTGACGTCTGAACAAATAGGCAGGCGACTTCCGGTGTTTACGCTATTACTGTGACAACGTCAGCATATCATAGTCGTAGATGCGGTAGATTATAAGTAATTGTAATATGGAGACGCCAAGGAAACCGCTGAATAAATACTGGTGTTCGGTACCCCACTATCTGTCTTATATAAGAAATATATACATAAAGGCAGATCGTTTTCCTTTCATGATGCTGACAGCCGCAAATAAAGAAAGAAAACAAATTTAATTTTAAAGAATTATTTGTCTCTGCGTTGAAGTCTTTGATATGGGACGAAGTCCCAACTATGGTAGAAATAGCAATTTTTTTCTATATACTAATGACTAAATTTTCATGCACCGGAAATGACATACCGGAAGCAATACATGTACAGCTACAGTTAGTCTGGTATTCGTGACCCCTCTAACAACAACAAAATCCGAGGGGTCACGAGAACCAGACTAAGCTACAGTGGGTTTCTGCAAAAAATTCGATGCAGTAAAAAAATGCTCTTGTAGGGGCACGAGTATCAAAGTACT
>MJUT01018644.1:452905-474512 GCA_002080005.1 Gigantidas platifrons | reverse complement strand
AAAAAAACGTTTGAACAATATGGCAAGACATCACCTTGGAACAAAATGCACGCTGTTCCATCCATTTTACATACATTAGGAGTGAATTGGAGTACCCGCTCCGAAATTGATACCGCCTACACAGGTAAGTGTGACATAACACTCAATAATAAACAAGTTTTGCGTAAGTGTTTAAAGGCTCTAGATAAAGTTCATGTTAAAACATTTTAAAGGAGACTTGTATCTAGATATTTCCAATATTTAATATTTCTTTCAACGCCATGAAAGAAAATAATTTACTATTCTCCCTTAATGGCTCCGAAACCGATACCGCAAGGATATATTCAATTTCAACTTGTGAAATTGTTCTTGTTCCTTGTGGTACAAAATGTAAGTGGTTTCTCAATTATATTGGTCAAGATAAGGAAATCTACAATACAAATTTAACTATACATCAGTGTCACTGGATTGGAGAAATGAAGCTTGAAGCCCTAATTCCTGTTCGCCGTATTACCTGTTTGCCCTTATACCTGTTCGCCCTGATAATTATAATTATGTAGGATATTAAAAATAATAGAAAAATAAGTGATATTTGATTGCTTATAGATATTAAATGGGGAAATTTTAAATATATAGCATGCTACATGTATATTAAAGTGTATGTTTCGATAATGGGCAAAGTTAAACGTTTCAGTCCTTGGAATAACAATATAGTGAAGCAGGTAAATATGAGTGAATCCAGAGTCTGTAGAAATCACTAGAAAACTGAAAAGCAATTCAATTTCAATCAATTATATTTATTTAAATGTTACATGAGCTATAGTATGAAAATACATATCTATGCATTGTGCTGGAAATTTATTTAATTTTAAATGTAAATTTTACAATGGCCCATTCATATTATAGCATGGCCCATTGAAATTCAGAATGGCCCATTGAAATTTTTTTGAAGGGGCCATGGGTCCATTCTGAAAAAAACCTTCAAGATCACTGCTATCTATCTATCTATTTATATATATTGATCTGGTATTGAATATATCTATCTACCATCTATCAAAAGGTTGCCATAAATTGTCGGTAACCGCATATCTTGTTATTGTATCTATATATATTTATCTGAAATTAAACCTGTGGCCAATTACCGCCAAAACTTTATATATTTGTTTCTTTATACCCGTACGAGATAAGTCGCATCTTAAGATGAAAAGGGGAAACACTGAATTCTAGATTAAATATATTATTAATTTTGCTGAAACAATCAATTTGGATTTGTTATCTGTATACCATTGTATTAACAAAGGTTACCAGAAATAAAGATGTAATAATGAAAGTGATTGATTGATTGTTGCTTAGCGGCAAGTACTAGTACATTAGCAGTATCTAAGCTATATTCGTGATGCGAACATGTTTACAAACAATAAAACTTGTAGATGATTAGACATCAGATGTTTGATTACAACCTCAAAAAGATGGTATTTTTCATTAGAGTCGGAACTGTTTGACTTGCAAAGGACCACCAACGGTCACTCCTGACAACATTATATAACGACCTGCTGCAGCGTGTCCTTTAGGGGCAAGGGACTTGACATTCTCCATACATGAAGCACATATTTACGCCCCATCCTTAGGGACAGTGGTGTACATGTATATATCATTCTGTAAACAACCAAGCAAGGTATGGGGATATTGTAAAGTAATGTAAAAAATCAAGGGGGATAGTGTAATAAAATGGAAATAAAAACAAAAATATCCATTGAGAACAGTTCTAAAGTCTTATAGAGAAAGTAACAGAAATAGAGGTACATTATATACCCCTCACACCCATATACCTGACCGTTAACTGTCCTGGTTTAGAACAGGCAACGAGGTTAAACTATTGTTATGATTTAAATCTCCATGTACGTGTATTACCGCAGTTTACTTCCACGGAATAGGAGAATTTCACTAAGATTTAAGGAGCTTTCCGGTGTGCTGTCGCACCTACGGATTTAACGGACTCGTTCCGATATACACGTGGTATATCTGTGAAATGAAAATAAAATTTTAAGCTTAATTGTATACGCTGTTCATTATATATTTCATTTTATAGTACATTTTTACAGGGAAACAGATTGTAAACATTTATATGATTTATACGAAGCACTACTAGTGTAATCTCTTGTGAACACTTTTAACTATGACATATCATTCATCCAAATATAGCAGAGAATGGTGTCCTCAGTCTTAATTATTCATTAACATTTAGGCTGCATTCTCAACAGTAAATAAATACAAACTGTGAACTTCACAGCACTAGCAGAAAACAATATAATCAAACATATTACAGGTTGTATTGTACATAGATAGGTTTATTGTATACACGTGTTGCTGTAAAACGTTGTGTGTTAACTCCGTTTCCATGTCAACACACACCCTGGTCGACAATACACATATGCATATTTTGGATTATTTTGGAACTGCAATAAAACAACACAAACAAAATGTTTCAGATGGTTAATAATGCAACTAATGACTGTCTTAATAGCTAATGTTAAAAAGAAGAACATAATGTTTTATTTTCTTGGATATCTTCACACTTTTATTCCATAAAAATTGCCACTTTTGAGGCAAAATTACATGATTTACATATACATGAAATTGATAATAAAATACATGTACACAATACATACATATGTATGAAAACAAATGAAATACGTAATTAGTTATCAGAAAGCTGTATTATGTCAATGATTACAATGATACTGAACTTTACTTGATCTCTTTTATTAGTACTCAAAACCACACGATTACAGGATAAATTACCAATACTGGTCAAAGAGTTCAACATCAGACCTAAGGGACCCATTATCACATAGAGGAATGCTATTATTACATAGAGGAATACCTTTGGCTCCCGTTGTATTGTAGTGTAATGATTCCCCCGTATAATAATATTACCTAAGTTAATATGTTATACAAAATATGGCTTTCAGTGACCATTTCGATTCTAATAGGATAATCTAACCTTTTTTCTAAGTGGAAGGCAGTATATATATATATATATATGAAATACATCTCATAACAAAAGTTACATTCACGCAGTAGCAATTAAGTAACTGATATTTTTTCAATTTTATTGCATTTTAGTAAAATGCTAAAAAAAATAATAGTAAAATTAGTCAGTAACCAATGTCAGCAGCATTCAATGGAAACAAAATCACTAGAAACAAATATGATAAATTGTCTTTTATTGACAGTATATATATAGACTATACATGTGTTGTCGTAATTTTAACCTTCTTCGTCTTTCAATTACAGGAGTAAACTCTAAGGTTATAGAGTGTGAAACATCCCGGATTAAGTGTACATGTACATGAACTTGATTAACAATAAAAACAAACAATTATAAATATTCACAACATGTACAATGGCTAAGTGCTTTAGTGACTTGAAAAGAATCCTTCAAATGATAAAGTAGAGATACCACTTTGAAGGATTCAAGGTCTGGTGATAGAACTATTGCTTCTGGTAATATGTTCCAATCTGTTATAAGGAGAAACTATATTTTTTGTTTGTTGTTGTTGTTGTTGTCTTGTTTATAAGTAGACAATTACAAAAGACAACATGTTTAATGTTCTATTCAAAGATCGCATGCGCATACTACCACAATAAAAACGTAGAAATCAAATTTAGTGCACACGACGAAATAACCTTCATGAAGTACGTTTACAATCGAAAGACTGGAAAGCCCTAAAAATCCCACCAACCCCAAAACTAAAACTAGTATGGTAGGACCGATGTACCGGTAAAGTACCTACAAATAACAGGGTCGACAACGTACGTCATACATGCTGGATCCTCAAAAATAATACATTTCTCTGACGTAACGCTGGATCCAGCATCAAAAGGAAATGTTGTTGGAATTATTAGACAAATGACAACAGCTTTTTGAATATTATCGATGTAAATATTATCATGCAAGTCCGTACAGTACTTTGGTCTGGCTTTTATCATACAGGTTCTTTGTTAAAATAGTATAAAAATGAGTTTTATTTTGTCAGATGGTTGAAAAGTTTCCGCCATTATAAAGTTTTCAATAAAAAAAATACCCGGATGCATGACGTCCGTTGTCCACACTGAATAATGATAAATAATAATGACCGAATAAATAATGAATAAACTCTCTAATAAGGGAAAACAATCACAATCGTCTATTCATGAACGTAATGGTTGTAAGGGTTTTAGTGTTTAACGCCACTTTCAACAATTGTTCATTTCATCGTGGTGCTCAGTTTTATTGGTGCAGGAAACCAGAGTACTCGGAGAAAACCACCGACCTGCCGCAAGTGACTAACAAATTTTATCACATAATGTATCGAGTACACCTCGTCACGCACGGGATTCGACCTCACAACATTAGTGGTGATAGTTAATGCTTTCCAGGGCAGATGTACATCCATCTACCGAACGATTACTACCACGACGGCCCATAACTTAATCTAAATACTGAATTGTACAAAAAGACCTATTGTTGGCAATAGAAACTATAAAAATTGTAGTAAACTCAAGAAAATTGAAAATATTTATTTGCTCTCCCGAAAGTGGCTAGTTCAGTATATTGTTATTAAAGCATAAAATCCCACTCATCTTCATTGTATGTTTACATTTCATAGCTGACTATAGATTGAATACAAAAACGTAGAAATCTTGTCGTAAGCACTTTTCGGTCCTTTCCTCATTCATGACTTTTCACCGGGTTTGTAACTAGGTTACCACGACAGGCGCCACTAGTGAAACAAGAACTGCTTTCCTTTCCGAAGCACCTGAGTTCACCCCCGATTTTTAGTGGGGTTCGTGTTACTCGATCTTTAGTTTTTTATTTATGTTTTGTTGATTGTTGTTTATCCTTTTGTCCTTTTCTTTTGGCCATTGTGTTTTCTGTCCTTGTCTGTCGATTTACGGATTCTGATTACCTCGTTGGTATCTTAGATTTACAGATTATGATTACCTCGTTGGTATCTTAGATTTACGGATTCTGATTACCTCGTTGGTATCTTAGATTTACAGATTCTGATTACCTCGTTGGTATCTTAGATTTACAGATTCTGATTACCTCGTTGGTATCTTAGATTTACAGATTCTGATTACCTCGTTGGTATCTTAGATTTACAGATTCTGATTACCTCGTTGGTATCTTAGATTTACAGATTCTGATTACCTCCCTTTGGTATCTTCAAGCTCTTCTTAGGTCACATTTTGCGTTTCTGTTATGACCTTCTTAAAGGACAAATGACACGATTTTTAAATTTTTCACAAAACTTAGAGAAATACTTCCAAAATGCTGTAAAAATTATTTCTTTTTCACATTCATGTGATTAACGATACGTACAAAGGGACAAACACCCCTTTCATCGCCCTTTCTGCTGACCTAGAAATTATGCATATTTTGAGTGCGATAACGAGGTTGAACCACTCATGACGTCACATGCGCCAGTCATCCATTTCTAAATCAGTTGATTGATATCGATACGAAATTTCCATAACAAAGCCGTGATTAGCAAACCAAAACAAACATCCACGTGGGTGAAATAACAAGAAGTTTCAAATGGTGTCCTGAATGGAATTAATTGAGAAGTTCAATTGTCATTTATTTATTTGTTTTTTCTCTGTAAAAGACAAAAATTCGAAAGTGTAACCAAATATTTATGATTGTGCCGCTACCTAATTAGAAAATTAANCTCGAACTGATACGGCTGGATGTCTAAATCACCAACATGATCGGAGATATTACTGTCATCACTGTCCATGATATTTTTCGGCTGATCGTTTATCATGGAAGTCATCCTTTGGCGCATGTGAGGTCACGTAATCACGTGACCACTCAGCTCATTAAAATGTAGAGGTCACAGATCGCGGAGATATCAATAAAATGGGCGTCCTAGGGCGTTATTTTCAATTAAGACAATGTTTATAGTTTATTTAATGACCAAATCAAACAAAATCGAGAATTTTATTTTTTGTGTCATTAGTCCTTTAAGGTACACTCAAAGTAAAAAGCCGAATAACTATAAAATATTAGGGAACAAGAAAACCAAAGTACCTAAACATGATAGTCATATATGTTATGGCTACCTAGGCCCGAGGGAAATGAACCCGAGTTTGAATAATACCGTTTTATTTAGTAACTGCAATTAAAAAAAACTATTCTTTAAAGAAGGTAGTTCACGGAAATTTAAGACAATGTCACAGTACAAAAATGAACCGATGTCGGATTTGTGGTGAAAAAGATTGAAAATTCAGTTTCATGTTTTCGCAAATAATCATTATAAAAACACGTAGATAATTAATTTAGCGGGCACGAGGCGTTCCTGGAATAAGCTACAATAATTGCAGTTACATGTATTACTGAAAGTAAATAACCTTCTTATTATTTTGTAAATAAAAATAAAAAATACTTACCCAATTTTCTGAATTCGTTAGTTTTGCTCTGTACATGGTGATAAAATAAGTAGCATAACCATTAACTAGTTAGTGAGGGAAACGACAGTTTGATTCTGTCATTGTTAATTGAAATATTAATTTCAAACTTGAGTAACCAAGTGTTGCTTAAAAATATAAAATATTTACACATTTTATGCAATTACCATTATCAAAAGTCAAATTTAAATGATTTTTCCTCTTTCAGTAAAACCTATTTTATTTTTTCAAATGCACAAATCAATGAAAGTGTAATATTTCCATAGTTACGAATCTTAAACAACAATTGTCTCCAATCTACAGGCAATACATTGTTTGTCTTATGTCGGCGTTTTCTCTTTCGCGGGTGGGGAGAGGGGAGAGGAGGGGGTAATAGTTTAATAACAAGAAGGTACCATCTCCTGTTGAATATTAACTTTATATTATTTAACAGTTAACCTCATATCTTCTACAATATATCACCATGACGACAAGTCGTTTGAAATATCAAAGCAAGTTAATCAAATATTGAATAGCAATTGCTTATTATGAAATTAAACCTATGAAACAATGTTGGGTACGTTTTCTTAATTAAATAATGATAGCAAATACCAAAGGGTAAACAACCAGAAGCCGTAAATGGAAGACGGACAGACAATGCAATGGTCAAAAGAAAAAGTACAAACAATGATCTACAAAACACTGCACAGAAAACAAGATTGAATAACATGAACCACATTAAGAAGAGCTTGAAGATACCAAAGGGGTAATAAGAATCCGTATAAAAGAAGAACAGACAGCACAAAGGCCAAAAGAAGAAGAACAGACAACACAATGGCCAAAAGAAGAAGAACAGACAACACAATGGCCAAAAGAAGAAGAACAGACAACACAATGGCCAAAAGAAAAGGTACAGGAGGACAAACAACGATCTACAAAACATATATATAAAACCAAAGATCGAGTAACATGAACCCCACTAAAATCCGGGGATGAACTCAGGTGCTCCGGAAGGGTAAGCAGTTCCTGCTCCACTAGTGACACTCGTCGTGGTAATCTAGTTACAAACCCGGTAATAAGTCGTGAATGAGGAAAGGACCGGGAAATGTTTACGACAAGTGGAAAATATCCGTGGTCATTTGTGACACATATATTCCATAACGATCCACCAAATCATGGTGGCGACCATAAAACATTCGAAGTGATGACTTCAACTTTACCAAAATGAACCTTTGGTTCAGTAGCTTCCTTGTTAGCAGCAACCCTCTATCAAGGAAATCCTGATAGGAACCACAAGCTCTGGAATATCGTATACCCTGAAAGAGATATACTCCATATGCAGGTGCTGCTGGAATGTTGCTACATATAAATGAAAACTTCACAATGGGAAAATTTAAATCATCTCTTTTGTCGTAAAGTTTCGTTCTTAACCGCCCCTCACTGTCAATTTCGAGGTGTAGGTCACGGTCTGTATCTGTGGTATCCTTTATTTCAAGCTCAATGGGATAGATGCGATCACCAAAATCACCAAGCCTAGAATTATTTAGTGAAAGGACAGGCGGTGATCTCATGTGCTCCAAGATAGTAAGTAGCTCCTTCTCCATTAGTTGCACCCGTCGTGTTATTTTGCTACAAACCCGGTGATGGGAAGAAACACTTCAAAATAATTTGCGTTTGTGTGCGTAAACGTCAGTAATATTAGTCAAGAAATGACCTCTGTATCATTGTTTGAATGATATACGCTTCAATATGAAATACATCCGTATATAGATGACGATGAATTATGTCCACTTACTGCATACTGTGTTCTAGTCGTTCTAACAGTGCAGTGCACATTTGATGTCAAGCTTAACAAAATCATATCATACAATCGACAACTTGTTATTACAATATCCAGTAATAGCTGTTTAATATTACAAGTACATATACATAATATAATCTTTAGCTAAACATGCTATTTTCTTTACAAAGAGTAGAACATTAAGTGCCAACTACAATTAGGACAATAGAAGTGCAATTGTTCCTGTTGTTTTATGTTTTAACATTTAGAAGAATAACATCATCGTTTTTATATCTTTATTTTTATTAAACCTGCATGCAGGTAACCGCCTCAATGGCGTAATGTTCAGAGTGCTCACCTCGAGTGCCACATATCGTCCAGTTTGGTAATCAGGTGTTTAAGCAAACGATTGGTGTTCCAATGGGTACGAATTGTGCTACGCTATTCGCCGGTGTGTTTCTACACGCTTATAAAGCAGATTTCCATAAAGGGATTCTCCGGAATAAAGATAGAAAATTAGCACAGGCCTTTAAATCTAGCTTCCGTCATATATATGTGTTTTGTCATTGATCTATTATTCAATGATTCAGTGATTATTTGCATCGCATCTGTACAAATGTTATTGAAGTAAAGGATACTACTGACACCTAAAGGTCTGCTTCTTACATTGACCGTCACCTTGAAATCGACAAACAAACGTGATACCATCACTTTTCTAATAGTCAATTTCCCTTTCATAAGTAGCAATATTCCAGCATCACCAGCGTATGGAGTTTACATGTCACTACTCGTACGTTATTCTAGATCTCGTGACACGTAGTGATTTTCTGGACGTAGTTCAGTTGCTGACACAAAAGCTACACAAGTAAGCCTACGTTGCTCCTAATTTTGAAATCATCGCTACAAAAATTTTACAGTTGTCATCACGATCTGGTTTTTTTAGATTTTTTCTTTCCTCTATCACCGCCAAGACTTTTACCGGACTTGACTGTATATATGAGTAACACTGCGGGTGTCTTATGAGAAGCAGGTACTAATTACCCTTCGCGAGCACTAGGGTTTACACGAGATTTAGTGGGGTTCGTACTGCTCAACTTTTTATTTTTTGTGTTGTATTTTTTGCTTGCTTCTCCGCTAAGCACACACTATTAAACAATAAGAGCAAAGACTGGTTGTTGGCTTAGAATCACAATAATGTGTCAGGGTGAAGCCTCATGTCTAACCATAGACATTTGTTTCAGTTAGCTAGCACTAAACAAATCTAACTACAGTGTAGATCTGGTACAAGGCAGACATCATCATCATCATCATCATCATCATCTGATCCAAGTCTAATTAATTTTGTTCTCGACATGATGCAGCAGGAAAATTATTCACTTGGCTTAAATAGAAGCCACCCACTCCTAATATTATTATTATTATATTCTTTATTTGTCTCCTCCTGAAACTATTGACGATACCAAAAGGTCAATCAGAAGCAGAAAATCGAAGAAATACAGACAAAGCAGTGACCAAATGATTCAAGACATCAAAAGGGTTATCAGAAGCCGTGTATCGAAGAAGGACAAGCAATGTATAAAAGACAAATAACAAAAAGATAAACAATGACTGACAGATTACTGCTCAGATCACAATGAACAAAAAGATAAAACAATGACTGACAAATTACTGCTCAGATCATAATGAACAAAAAGATAAAACAATGACTGACAAATTACTGCTCAGATCATAATGAACAAAAAGATTAACAATGACTGACAAATTACTGCTCAGATCACAATGAACAAAAAGATTAACAATGACTGACAAATTACTGCTCAGATCACAATGAACAAAAAGATTAACAATCACTGACAAATTACTGCTCAGATCACAATGAACAAAAAGATTAACAATGACTGACAAATTACTGCTCAGAAATGCACAGAGTGATCACAATGAACCCTACTTCTCTTTTTAAAGAGAGTTTGGATACAAAACTGATCACTTTTTACTTCTTATTATCAACTTCTTCACAGACAACATGCGCAAAAGTTACCTTTTTTCTATGTAATTGTGTAATGTCTCCCCCCTTTTTTTTAAAAAACATTTACATACAGAATTACGAAATTAGGAGCGATTAATAAATAACAAAAATAGATATTGATGTATGGTTACCGGATAGGTATTGTAATTGTATGTTTCATGACATTATTGTTATTGGTTAATTGACTTCGATTTCCTGTACATATTTTAAGGAAATAAATTACCTCTGTTAATTATTAATTATTAATTATGCCAAATACTTTGTTAATTTCACGATCAATGTTTCACCTTAACCATGCAGTTTGTGTTTATCGTCTGGGTAACAGTATCGCTCATCAGATAACACTATATTATGCTAGAATACAGACGAACTCAATTTTTTCATTTCCCCCTGGATTTCAGCTTAATTATATGCATGTATGACAAGGGTTTTCATAAATCGAACAGATAATCTTATATTATAATTTTAATATATTACATTTCATATTTCTGAAATGCTGATTTCTGATTGGATGTTATTAGCGAAATAACGAAATCTTTTTTATTTGAGCCATTGCATTGTTTGTCCTTCGACTTACTGCTTCTGATGACTTCTTTGGTATATTCAAGTCGTTGTTTTCTATATCAAAATTTTCAAATTGGAAACTTCTGTTCTGTAGTATAAATGGGTATAAGGACACTTATTAATTTGAAAGGTACATAAGAAATTAATTATATATTGGTCATCTCGGGTCTTTCTAATCTTAGCAAATATCTATAATGTTGTACTAAAACATTGTATTAATAAAAAAGTTTAAAATTTACACGATGCTTTTTTATGCAGTTTATAATTCTATGTTATTCGGTCAAAATATCTCCCCAAAATGACTTGATGTCATTATTATGTTCATTTATATATAATATAGTTATTATTATGTGTATTTATATATAACATAGTTATTATTTTGTTCATTTATATATAATATAGTTATTATTATGTGTATTTATATATAACATAGATATTATTTTGTTCATTTATATATAATATAGTTATTATTATGTGTATTTATATATAATATAGTTATTATTATGTGTATTTATATATAATATAACTATTATTATGTTCATTTATTTATAATATAGTCATTATTATGTGTATTTATATATAATATAGCTATTATTATGTGTATTTATATATAATATAACTATTATTATGTTCATTTATTTATAATATAGTCATTATTATGTTCATTTATTTATAATAAAGTCATTTTTATGTGTATTTATATACAGTTTTTATCTATTAATGAACAAATAATGATTTAACATGTTTTATAAATCAAATACAAAGATGAATAATATAAATAATCGTTAGAGAATACCCAATGCCAATAAAAAAAAAGTACAATCCAGAGAAACTGGCAACATGTCAAAGAAAAACAAAGCAAAAACACAATGCAATGTATTGGACACCACTGTATGCAAATAAATACAAATAATGTAAATAAGACATGAACTCTCCTACAAACAAGTGGAGGCACAGACGAACCGAACATCGTCCCCATGAGGAAATCGCAACGGACATTAGATCAAGGAAGTCAACGCAAAAACACACAACAGGACAACACAAAAAGAGAAATATCAGCAACACGGACACCACAACAGTAAATATCAAACATAAATATTATCAGATATAGCATTGCACAGAATGTCCTTGCTTTTTTCAATATAAAACATATCTTTATAAAAACGTATCTAAGATAAGAGACAGTGAGTTTTAAAACATAATTCTGATACTTGTAGTAATATCTTACCATAATGTGCGGTAAAATCATATATTTATGTCTATATAAGGAAGTTACAGAAGATCGTGTCGAATCCTCCGTAGGAACAGGAGAAATATAATCACCAAGTGCTGTTGTGTAGTATGGTTTACGTGGACCGTAATGCACCTCTAAGTCCTCAACAAGAGAAGATCCATAGCGCGACCCACGGGTATCATATTGCAGTTCATAGTCAATGTCACGTGGACCGTACCGCACTTCATGGTCAGATCTAGCCATTCTCTTCTTATTAAACATTATATTCAATTTTGACAATATTCAGTTGACACAGTCAAACTATTTCATTTTGTTTTAGTTGATTTAATTTAGCGTTTTCTCTAAATATTAATTTCTTTCATATTTAACTAATATTTAATTCCCCTGTTGTGTTAAATGTCTATACATTATTTACCAGTGCAAGCATATTTTATAAAATAAAGTGTTGATTCTGATCAAACGGAGGCAACCTATCGACAACAGTACAGAGCTAATTATCTTGTAAGAATTATCATGATTATGACATTAATTCTTATCGATAAAACGTGTTTTATACTTATTGAAATGGAATGATTGATTATAATTTGCATATATGTAAATCATTATAAAGTTCGGATACTAATGTTGTTTTCATTTGAACATTACAGATCGTCATTTATTCATAGTCGTTTTAATGTTTATTTTGATCTTATTGATTGCTCCCCGAAAAACATCGTTATTGATATGAAGTCGTTTCCGCTTCCATCTGTCCGAAAAATAATATGTTCGAATGATAACTTGAGTAAAGAGTGATTTACAGTATTGTAATTTGATATATATTTAATTATTGACTTGTGAAAGTCCACCGGCAATTACTTCATGCGTATTCAGGATGGAAATAAGCTCAACAATATAAATACGCAAATGAGAAACGAAAGGGACAACGATTTTTGCCTGACACTGGAATAGTATGGCGGGTTGGGTAGTGGCGAAATAATATTAGCCTTTTGTAGTGACTACAATGATCTGAAATCTACACAAAAGACGTTTTTAACTTGCAAGAAGTGTAACAATCTCTACAGACGTTACACACAATGGTCAACGGTTGTCATGGTTTCATAAACGAGCATATACTTATATATCAAAATGAAATTTCGTGTAGATATGCTCAAATCGAAACTGTCATTTTTGTGGATGAAGGCATGATACAGAAAGACACCTTTTGTGTTATATATCTGTTTAACGTATAAATAAACTGAAAATAAAATAGAAATTTGTCGCAGTTTGCAAGAAAAGAGGAGATGCGTATCCTGTCCTCGTGTTCCTATGATGAGTACTTGATGAAATGGTGCATTGGGTGTAGTATCTATCTATCTTACCATGATGCTTCGATCTGAATTCTGAGTTTCCTGTGTCAATTCTCTTGTTTCTTCCGGAATGGAATCCTCCGATTGTGATTCTGCTGACATTTTGTCACATTCGGCATCGGGTAGCTTATCATATTCTGTTATTTGATCATTTTCCGCTATTTTAACAGATTTCTCTGTAAATTGCCTCTTCAATACAGATTGTTGACGTATTCCCTTTGATGAAATATGTCTATTGCGTGATACATTTCTCTTTGTACTAGTAACAGAACTCGAATTTGACAATCTTCTATCCATATTTGCTTAAAATTGTTTATTTATTCACATATTCCAATTTTGTATTCCACAAAATCTCAAATGTTTTCTTCCTCCTTTTCCGTTTTAGTGAACAAGTCTTTTAGATACATAAATACCCACCAAATGGCAGACGAAATCAACTGTTGGTTTTCTAACACGAACTTGAAAGTCATTTCTATATTATGCCCAAAGGGGTCATCTTGGGAGACCCAATATCATTTTTATATCGTTCTAACATCTATTTTTAGCTTAAACAATGGAATAGGACAAAAAAAAATGTTTTATATAAGGTTATTATTTTTCATTATTAAAATTAATGGTACTATTGCATAAAATATTCAATAATGGGTTCCAAAAAACCCTTTGGGTGCCTCATTACTCTCCAGAAAGACTTATCAGGTTAGTATAATTAATTTTTTATTAAGAAGAACTGCACAGTTAATTAAAGATAAAGATACTTCATAAGTCTCCATGGTAATAAGTTAGTATACAGATGCCATTAAACAGGAATACAAGGGTCAGGGGAATTGTCGATAGATAATTCTACTCCCGAGTCTGACATTTATACTCATAATATGGTTGTATTTCTATATATACGCTTCAAAAATAGTTATGCACCACCTTATAATTTACGGCTAAATTAGGGTTATTCCATTACCATATTTGGTAATATTTCTTTTTGGGTTATATCAGAGACTACAAAAACGAGTCATTTTGAAGTGGTGTTAATGAATCCGAAGGGAAGGCGGGTAAAATGGACATTTTAACACGATAAAAAATAATTTGATTTCATTATTGTTGTCAAATTTTCAGAACTGTTTAATACATGTGCTGTCTAAACCCCATCGTGCACACTTAAGATATAAATAGCAACATAAACATCAGATTTTTGCCACATGTCCACATTCACCCATTATACCTCCCACAAGACGTCGTTTCTCTCTTTCCGGGATTGTCACCATCTTTACATGGTAGTTGTTATCAATTCAGAAATGTTTCTTCATCATGGAAAATAACACTCAAAGAATTAGTTTGCCACCTTCGAACACTGCTCATTTCAGAAATATTATACTCCTAAACCTTTAACGCGATCCGTCCGTTGGTGACGATGGACAACAACATTTGTCTGACCATATTCCGATACATGTAGATATTGTCACCTGACCAATCCAGTCCGGCATGTCGATGACGTAGTAATATATGCAGACGTTTTATGAGTCTCATGGCCGGCACGTGCTGTATAATGACCAAAGGGCAATTCATCACGAAAACAAGCTGATATATTTTCTGGAACAACGGAATGTTGCTTGCCTGTCGTCTCTAGCGGAATTGTTGCATAGCTTGGATCGTGGAAGTTCGTCAAACATTCCCGTTACTCTCAAGCGATGCATAAGAAGATTAATTACAGAGTAGTCTATTGTCATTAATCATGTCATCATTCTGTTGCTAAAACCCAAATGTGATATACCAACAGCCTGTTCTCTTTCCGCTATGGAAAGCAAATTTCGCCTACCTAAACTTGATCAATAAAAGAACTACGAAAAGCAAATGTAGCTTCAGTTATACACTGGTGCTTATCATTGGTCAATGATGGATAAATTTTAATTGAAGCTTTTACAGAGCAGACATACCTATATTAAAGTTAATTCGTTAAAAATAATATGAAATAAGACAGGTGGCGCTTAACTGTTGCAGAAGTGTATCATACTTTTTACAAGGCCTTTTGGATTTCGTAAATCAGAATGTTAGCTAATATGGCATAAAATGTACATGTAAATAACAACAATATACAATAAATGTATATATACAACCAACCCCTCTTGTAGCTCACTGACAGTTACATTTTTATATAAAAAGTTATAAATATATTATTAACCACAATAATACAGTTACTCCCACACTTTATAAATCATTCAAAATCGGCACTTCCGTTACAAACTACATTTTGCGAATACATTGTATGACAGGTTATTTTAAGAATTGATCGCAATTTTTGTTCGGTTCATGAAGAAATAACCTCAATCAGGTTGCACATACCGTGTAACCCGTGTAGCGGGTTACACAAGGGTGTGTACAACCTGATTGAGGTTATTTCGAATGAACCAAACAAATAATTTCGATTAATCATTAATTGAAACTTTTTTTGTTATGATATTGAAAAATACATTTATTTTTTCAAAATATGGCAAATAATCGGAAATGAATCTAAATAACCCCAAAGGTTCATCATTTAAAGAAAATCACCTGATGACAACGGCACGCGACGCCTTGAGAACAATCTCTATTTTTAGAATTTAATTTGATTTGAAAACTGAAATCTGATTGGATGATCCGCTTGGAGAAAAATTTGGTTATACTTGATAACCTGGGTTGGTACATGTATTGTGATGTCACCAACGTGTTCATCCGCCAACGACAAATTAAAATAGTCATATGAAATAATCGTAATTAAAATCGAGGAATCATTAAATTTTGTTGCAAATATTAAATTACAAAAAAAACAAATGTATAAGGAATATTTGAAATTGTTGAACAGGTTATACTTGAACCTGTTTTGGGTCAGTTTACGCTTTTCATAAACCGCTTCGCAGTTTATTATTCGTAAACTGACCCAAACCAGGTTATATCGTATAACCTGTTCAACAATTTCAAATATTCCTTAAATAACCTCAACTTTTTAGACCAATTAAAACACGTATAGAATGGCATGTGACTCTAAAACTAAATTAGTAATTTATATGGATATCTAACAGCTTATGTCGTCGTCTTTTGTCGTTTTTGTTTTTGTTTTTTGTTAATTTATTTTATGTGAGAAGTGATTGTTCATTTTGTTGATATTAGTGGAATTGTTTACCATCACTGTTTAAATTTACTTTTCACAACATTATAGCTCACAAAATCCAAGACAAGAAATACATGCTAAATCATCCAGTTTGAAAGACAAACTCTCCATAACATTATAGACCCTCCCCCCCCCCCAAANNNNAAAGAAACTCCCAAAAACCTTAACAATAAATAAATAATAAGCTAAATGGTTGGAAAGACAAAATCGTTTTAACATTAAGGGCCCATAGCTAGGTCCACTTGTTCATTGTAATTAAAATGTCACGCTGCGATATAGCCAAATTATTACCAAAGATGGAGTCTAATAATAATAATAAGCAAGAATAATTTGACTGAAGATTTGTCAATTATGTAAATGATAATAACTCTTTGTTCAATGCATGATCTAAAGGTTTGATTAAATATGATAGTATATAAATGTGTTCCCTAGAGTTCTCTCTCTTTGACGTGATCCGTTCTATGTATTTAGATTTAAATTTGCACATTTGTGCACTTATTTTGACTTAAAGAGTTATACCAGATACGCGTCATGCGCACTATATTATATATCTACGTTTTATTATCCCCTCGTCCGTCCGTCCGTCCGTCCGTAACATCCTTGTGAACACTCTAGAATCAACATCCTTCAATCGATTTTGACCAAACTTGGTACAAATTAATAAGGAATATAAAGAGAAAATCCTATCACAATGGATATAAGATAATAATTTTGTTGGACTCATTTTGTCTTAAAATATGGTGAGAGTCGTACTACTTTTGCAAATAGTCGTATAAAGATGGAATATATCAACAAATCGCGGAAAAATCAAAAGAAACAAGAAGATATTATGTTCTCTGTCCAAGGACTATATGTTTAACTTGAAAAGGGTATATTATTAAAAAAAAATCATTTGAACAACATATAAAGGCGTTTTCAAACATTGTCATGTTGTACTTTATTAGGAAAATATTAAAATAATTTATCGGTTATTACAACTGATTTGAGGTAAATCTATTGCGGTTCATTCAAATTAGGAAAAGAGAGTTTAAACGGTGATAGACAAAAATGGAAACAATATCGACAAAGAGAACAATCATAGAGCATATGTATAACAGTATTATTTTTCATAGAAATACTCGCAGAAGTACAAATGGAGTGTAACCATAGTTACTGTATTTCACAAATAAGGACATTTTATCTACAAGAGATGTCTTAACTAAGAAAAGTTTGAAAATACAAACCATGTAATCAGAAACCGTAAATCAAAAAAGACAGACAAGATAATGGTAACAAAAGACAAACCACGATCTACAAACATTTCACAGAAAACTAAAGATCAAGCAACACGAACCCCACTTATGAACCGGAAGAGAACTCAGGTGCTCCGGAAAAATAATCTACCCCCAACATTTATTTGGAGGAATTGACACATTATTGTTCCGTATTTATCTTAAGAAGAATGATAGAACAAAACTATTCGATCAATGAATGAAGATATACGATAAAACAAACCTTTCTATTGTAAGGCATCGTATTGTACGCCATGACTGGACTCCTTCTTGTATCTTGTCTTTCATTTAAAATGCTGGGGTCATAATTGTTCTCAACCCGGTCTAATCTCTCCAATTCTTTCCCCTGGTTCACATTCCTGTGTCCTGCTGGAATTTGTTTATTGTTGACGCTATTATCACACTCATTAATATTCAATGTATTGTGGCCTAATGTTGTGTTAATTGAATTGTCATTGAGATCGAAACTGCGTGGTCTAATATACAATAGAGGTTCATCGATGACCGGATGTTTATACAGAGGTATTTCAGTATAAGACGTATTTCTTCTAGAAGACATACATGTAGGAGTAATCGTCGATGTTTTGTCCATAATCAACAAATCTGTCTGTGTGCTTCTAGAATGTACATTATTCTTGATATGAGCTATCGGTCGTTTTGTAGGAAATTGTGTTCTAAATGTTGGCCGAACCCTCATTTCCATTCGAATTGAAGAGTCTGATTGATCAAATCGTGGTAGAATTTCCTTTTCAATATTATTTTCCATTAGCAATAGTTCTGGTTTTGTACGTGCATCGTACTTTGTACGTACCCATGAATTATCATCACTCATCATGGTTTTACCAGATCTTACAGCGCCAGATTCTACACTTAAAACTTTTTCTCCTTTTATTCTCATTCTCCTTTCCCGTTTATTCTTATTTTCATTCCTTTTAGTATTCAAAATCGTGTAGGCTTTCCCATGGACGGAATTTTCCAGATATTTTTTATTCAATGCTTGCAAAATTCGTTTTTTATATACTGCAGGTGTTGTAGGGTCTTGTAATATATTGTTAATAAACTCTTCCTCCGATATTTTTCTCTTTGTATCCAGTTTATGATCCTGCTTAGAAAACACAGATTGGATCAAATAATCCACCTGTTCATTTGACTTCTTGGTCACTTTTAATTTTACATTTTTAGTTGTGTTATTTGGTTTATTATATTTACTTTCTGTATTAGCATGACTAACATTACCCCCCAAAGACTCGTTTATCTTTACTGTAATTTTTGTAGGTTTCACTTCAGTCGGACTTTCCTTCTTTTCTCGATCTGGTCGGGATCGAGTTGTCTGCGTCTTAGCTAATTCACTACTTTCCTGTCTTGTCTGAACTTTTTGTATACTTTCTCCCTGTTTATTTACTGTTGCATGGTTTCTTTCATTGTGTAATTCTTGCTCCTTCCCCTGTGGTGTATCCACAACCGTTTTGACATCCTTTTTTATGGATGATCTTTTAATACCTACTCTACGTTCAACGGGCCTTCTTTGCTTTTTCGCACCACTTTTTAAGACGCTAACAATAAATTCACCACTGTGCAACACATGCTGTTCGCTTGGTTGATATTTGTCTATTATTTTGGTTTTCTTCTTTTTAATTTCCTGTGTCTTTTGTTGGTGGTCATTTTTCTTTTCACATCCCTTTTCATGATTTTCTATTAAACTTTCACCGGGTTGTCTGTTTTGGAATACTTTTTCTTCATGTTTCAGCTTAACTGATGAATGATCAGAAACTTTCAAAGTAGATTTTTTAGTAGCCATGTTATTAACTTGACCTTTTAAATGTTATTTTTTCACATATTTTTTGTCTAAGCAGCTACATTAGCTATCACGTGATATATCCAAATCCATTGTTCATCTATTTTCCCCATGGAAAAAAATATATGCAATACATGTCTTTCAAACACGAACGTCCGGAAATGATTTTTGATATTTCCTAGTTAAACAATGCCGTTTTTGAACATGTAAATCACGCATGTCAAAGTTTATAATGTATCTACTTCTAGCTTGTTCCAGGAACGCGTAGTGTGCATTTCATTGCATATGTATACGTTTAACTAAAACATTTCTCAGATGATGAGAAAATGAATTTTAAGCTTCAAAACTTTTACTTGTACTAACTATTTTCAGTTATTCTTTGGGTAATTGTTCAGCGAACACGTAAAGTCCTCTAACGGGTACACTGATCACACAATATAGCCATAGAAATTAAAATGACGTGCTAATATGACATGAATAAGGGAGTTAAAGGACAGGAAATGTCCATTGTCAATATGCAAATAATAGAATGCATTACATAACTAATAATAATTAAATGTATACATAGGTCTGAAAAATGATCAAATAAAACTCGATAGAATAAAAAGTATAATGTCGTCATATGAAAAGATTTAATAAACTTTGAACATACCACCAGGTATATTACATGTATATTATATATGGTAAAGTGTAAATAAAGAACAATGAAATGCCGACTGTACATGTACATATCTACAGGAAACCTCCAGTATTTGATACTATACAAGATTGTTTGTATTTACTTTTCTGTTTTTAACACAATTGTTTTTGTGTCCTACAAATGTATATATCTTTATTCTTATAATGCCAATGTATAACAATGGTACAGAGATATAACAATAAAATCAAAATAACAACAACTATTTACAATATATATACAAATTAGGAGAGAGGTTACAAAGGACTAAGAGCCTGGAGGACAAACACCGGTATTAATAGCACTTATGAAATGACAGAGTTTCTTCAATAATGGTTTCTTTTGACTTAATAATATTATGTCTATATATGAAATAATTTGACAGTGACTGTTTACGTTTTTGGTTAAAATAATTACATTCAAAATTATAATGATTAAATCTCTGTAAACGTGTATTAGATAGAATGACAAGAACAATTGGGGGTGTTTTTGTGGGCTGCGGAGACACCAGGAAGAGCTCCATAACTGTCGTTTTGTTTGTACACGTTTGACACGACTAGGGCTCGATCCCACTATTTATGCACACGCATGTCATGAACCAATGTGCTTGTAAGAACGCCTTTGTTTGAATGATTTATGTATTTGCTTTATATATTAAAATAAGAATAAATGAATATCATAATTACTTAATATATTTCAGTGATGTCATGTAGATTTTTGTCGTAAACGATTCATTTCAACAGATATATTGTTCATTGCATATCACATAGGCTGAAACAATTTTGATAAATATGGTTATATGTATAATTTAAACACAACAAATACAAATTGACTTTGATTTTCCTATATATTTCAACCAAAAATAAATCCTAAAAATTAACAATCATCGAAAAATTATGTACAAATAAAAACCACTCATATGAACATAATGAGCAAATGAACATAATGAGCAAATAAACAAGCCAAATATAGACAATTCCAAATGTTTTGGTGTAAAATTTGTTAAAATTTATCCAGAAATGACTTCACAATAATTTTTTGAAAAATTATGATTTTGGTGGATTATATAGGGATTTTTTTTTTACATTTCCCAATACTTCTGACAAATGACTGTATACAAAAATTGCTATATATCAATTTTTGACGAAAACAAAATTTTATCCGGCAGTGACACGGTTTATTAGATATATCTATATTGGAAAATTACTGTTCTTAAATAATGCAATTTATTAAAACTAAGGTCAAACTCCCTCAGACATAGGGTAACTTTAGCAGATTCTGGCTATTCTGTTTACGCCCTCTGGCTATTCTGTTTACGCCCTCTAGCTATTCTGTTTACGCCCTCTGGCTATTCTGTTTACG
>MJUT01018644.1:418222-442414 GCA_002080005.1 Gigantidas platifrons | reverse complement strand
CATCTCATCAAATTTAACTTGTTCTCTTGGTCAAGTACTAAACAGACATCATTGGCATTTCATCAAATGTAACTTGTTCTCTTGGTCTAGTACTAAACAGACATCATTGGCATCTCATCAAATGTAACTTGTTCTCTTGGTCTAGTACTAAACAGACATCATTGGCATCTCATCAAATGTAACTTGTTCTCTTGGTCAAGTACTAAACAGACATTGGCATCTCATCAAATGTAACTTGTTCTCTTGGTCTAGTACTAAACAGACATCATTGGCATCTCATCAAATGCAACTTGTTCTCTTGGTCAAGTACTAAACAGACATTGGCATCTCATCAAATGTAACTTGTTCTCTTGGTCTAGTACTAGACAGACATCATTGACATCTCATCAAATGTAACTTGTTCTCTTGGTCAAGTACTAAGCAGACATCATTGGCATCTCATCAAATGTAACTTGTTCTCTTGGTCAAGTACTAAACAGACATAATTGGCATCTCAACAAATGTAACTTGTTCTCTTGGTCTAGTACTAGACAGACATCATTGGCATCTCATCAAATGTAACTTGTTCTCTTGGTCAAGTACTAAACAGACATCATTGGCATCTCATCAAATGTAACTTGTTTTCTTGGTCTAGTACTAGACAGACATCATTGGCATCTCATCAAATGTAACTTGTTCTCTTGGTCAAGTACTAAACAGACATCATTGGCATCTCATCAAATGTAACTTGTTCTCTTGGTCTAGTACTAGACAGACATCATCGGCATCTCATCAAATGTAACTTGTTCTCGTCATGATATGGCTAGAAAATTGCTCATTTGATTTGTCTTTAAACAACAATCACTTACTGACTCTATTTCAAAACGGAATTTTCACAATTTCATAAAAGTAACAAAATTGCAGTTTTCAACGGTCAAATACAATGGAATATGATTATGTCTATTTATTCTAACATTTTCTTATTGATATTGAATATATGATGTATTAATCTTTCTGATTTTTCATGTATAAGTCAATATGGCAGAAAATACAAGGTAAAAATAAACAGTCATGTTACAACACCTATATGTTGCTTTTTGTCATACTTATGATTCCTATAGATGTTGTCCAGAGAAGTAATATTTAAAAAGAAATAAATAAACATTTCATTACAAATTTCCAACAGAAAAGATTTTTCTTTCTATGTAAAATGTTTATTGAGAATCATGAATAGTTTATTTGATGAATATATAACAGATAACAGATAAAATGAATAATAATTTTAATAGGTTTTTGAAATTCTTTTTATCGTTGTAGTGTATATACGTTTAGGACATTTAAATATGAAATCGGATGGTAAAATACTGTTAGGTAATTATCTCTCCCTTTACATTATTGCTACAAAACTACATGTACTAGAAAATACCATTATAAAACTCGAAATATTTAACATTGCCATTTCCGGTTGATAACATGGTAAATTCCTCTGCGTTACTACAGTAATTTTAACTATACATATACATGTTTATGACTAATTGATATTAAACATGTTAGAAGTATTAGTTATGATATGCTGTCACACGAGTAATGGTATTTAACCAACATATTATACCTGCTTAGCTAGTAGTCGGTTAACTACAAACATTTATTGTACAGTACATATTCATGTTGTCATTCGTTTTTATGATAGTCTGTAGTGTCTTTCAGTAGAAGCCATTTGGTGCATATTTTAATTGTTTGTTTGCATTTGTATTGTCGTTGGAGATTCATTTATCAGAGGAGGAGAAGGAGAGTTTGGATCCCATTTTGTTCCGATGGCATATGAAGAGAAGATACCAAAGGGGTAATCAGAATCCGTATATCGAAGAAGAACAGACAACATAATGGCCAAAAGAAAAAGTACAAAAGGGCAAACAACGATCACCAAAACATACATATAAAACTAAAGATCGAGTAACACGAACCCCACTAAAAACCGGGGGTGAACTCAGGTGCTCCGGAAGGGTAAGTAGTTCCTGCTCCACTAGAAACACCCGTGGTGTTAATCAAGTTATAAACCCGGTGAACGAGGGAAGGACCGGGAAGTGTTTACGACAAGTGGAACATATCCGTGGTCATATGTTGAGGACTATCAATTGTTTGAGTTGAAGGGTGGTTGTTCGGTTTTTTCCCCCTTTTTTATATTGTTGATACATGTGTATTGTTGACCATCACTGTTTAAATATTATGTTAATAACATATAGATTGTAATACAATATATGTTTACTGTTGTCTTAACTGAATCACCTCTCGTTAAGTCTTCTTAATACTTATATCTCTGTTTAAATACTACATAAGATGTTTTAGTATATCTGACCGTGCTTATATAGACAATTACCAGCATACCCAAGCTAGTCAGTCTATATTTTATTGAATCTTAACTTTTATTTACATATTATGCTGCTTGTTTCTTGGTAAGAAATGATATGGGTGTAAATTAATACGAGCGACTCTTTTTGTTACTATTTTAATTAAAATGTTTTTTTATGTAAGTATTACTGCTAAATAAGTAAAATTACGATACTAAGTTTTGTGACGGGTGTCGGATACTAATTGTCAGTAATTATCTAGCCAATGAAATATGATTAAACTGTGAGACTTTACACTAAGATACAAACTAAAGTAAAGGAACAGAGCTGTTATTGCTGTTGTAATGTAGACATGTATATGTGGTTACTGCTGTATATTAATTACTAGTATTAATTTGTTCACTGTTTAGTACCAAGAGGAAAATCGAATATATCACATCGTCAGAGCAGTTTCATAATCCAATCGAAAAAATTGTAGAATGAGAGGCATTGGGATTTTAATTTAGATATGTTTTGCTAATGCCTAACGCATAATTATCAATTCTTATTTGATCGTACACTTTTTTCAAGTTTTTTGTCTATTCCTATCTTTAAGTGAATTTAATGCGTATTTCATGACTATACGTGTATTTGATTGACAATGATAGTTGTCATGCCTACAGGATAAACAATCAATAGAAATGTAAAGTACCTAAGAAGAGTTTGAAGATACCAAAGGGACAATCAGAATCCGTATATCAAAGAAGAACAGACAACACAAAGGCCAAAGGAAAAAGTACAAAAGGACAAACAACGATCTTCAAAACATACATATAAAACTAATGATCAAGTAACACGAACCCCACTAGACTGGCATACAGCATAGATATTAGAAATCAGGAGATCAGATCCTCCTTCATATTAATATTCAGTATATTTATATCCCGTTTATCTATGTCCACATTCCTTCCATGTTAACCTAGCTAATGATCTGAGTTTGTCATTTGTGCAGCACAGAATGGGTATGCTCATTAGTCATACAACGTTGGGATTTTTTGTGAACGACTGTTTCATATCTGTACTGGTCGAACCTTCACCTTTCATGTATATGGCAGTGTGATTTTTGTCAGCAGTCAATATGTTTTAATGGACATTTTAATGGTTTTAAACTCGTATGTCTTATTATCGTTACACTGGTGATTGTTCGCATGATTACACCATTCATATTAAATAACCTTTCTACTATAGCTACATGAATATAAACTTTAGAGAAAAAGGGAGATAATCAGGAATGGACAATCCAGAGACACATGTAACGGTGGGTACAAAATACAGAATGAAGACAAACAAAGCAAAAACAACACAGAAAACTAAAAAAAAATTAGCGACACAGTCCCCACTAAAATTAGCGACACAGTCCCCACTAAAATTAGCGACACAGTCCCCACTAAAATTAGCGACACAGTCCCCACTACAATTAGCGACACAGTCCCCACTAAAATTAGCGACACAGTCCCCACTAAAATTAGCGACACAGTCCCCACTAAAATTCGGGGTGACCTCAGGTACTCTGGAAGGATAAGTAGCTCCTGTTTCTTATAAGACATCCACTATGTCACTCATAGTCAAGTCCGGAACAGACATTATTAGATATGAAGTACACATGAACACGTGTTTGATTTGATTTGATTTGATTTGATTTATTGTGTTTAACGTCACTTTCAGCAATATTTCAGCTATATCATGGCGACCACTTTTAGTGGTGGAAAAAGCCGGAGTACCCGGAGAAAACCGCCGACCATGGGCATGCAACTGGTAAGATTTATTACTTTTGGATGCGAGTCGAGTGCACCCTTTTTGGAGACGTCTTTATCTGTTAAAAATTAGAGTACCGCTAATTTGGAGAGATACGGGGTGGCATCTGGTATTTACATCGAAGTCCTATTCATTTTGTTTACTATTGCGTTGTATTATTGGTTGTTGATTGTTGTCTTACGTCACGTGAGTAGTATTTCAGCTATATTCATGACGAGAAAAAATCATAAAGCAGACTGTAGTTCAAAGATGGCACTGAGATTGACATAATTTTTTCATATGTTAATTGTTTTCATTCCCGTAAGGAACAGGGGAGAAACTTGGTAAGGTGGCAAAACCCTATATCTTGAGACGGGTCTATTAACTATCACACTAATAAACTGTAGTTCATTAAGAGCTTATGTACATTTTACAAAAGCATGCTAGTCTCTTATGACGAGGTACTCGTCTTCGTCTCCTCCTAAAGGTGAATCCTGTATTTTATTCGTCTCGAGGTTTCAACAAAGTGCCATATGGAGTGGGCTCTACCCCATTGCGAAGAAGCAATACTCCTGAATTTCAGGGGGAGTGCTAGGAAAACAAATTAAATGGGTTAGTTGGATTCTCTCCAGTGACGAGATGCACTCGAATGGTTTTACAAACTTAAAAAATGAAAATTGTCAGACATGATATATGTGGAATATTTTTGACAGACTTTTTAGTTAACATCGTGTTCTGTAAAGGACTGCTTAATAAAGTGGATACCCCGATCTCTCATGCACAAAGCACCACGTTATCTTTTGATTAAAATCAATATAATAAAGTCACAGGTTGGGCTTTGTCGTCAAATCCAAAATTGCAAATAGTCCATTCTTCTTCACAATCTCTTAAACTGTCATTCTAGAAGAAAGTTCGAAGATACCAAAGGCGTAATTAGAATCCGTATATCGAAGAAGAACAGACAAAGCAATGGCCAAAAGAAAAAGTACAAAAGGACAAACAACGATCTACAAAACATATACATAAAATATCATGAAAATTATAAGAACTGAACGTTATTCGGGATCTATGGAGTGACAGATGTCAAACTGTTGTTTCTATACAACATACGTATCACCTTTTTGTTTTATGGTTGCATACGTATCACATGATACGAACACGCTGTCATAATAATAACGGTGGTTTGATTTAGATTTATGGTGTTTTCAACAATATTTCAGATTCAAGCTCACAGCTTTACTACCATATGATCACGACCACGATGGCCCCCTAACAATAACTGTAAATGTCATATTATCACATTAATTATTAAAGGAAATATGAATTGTGCACCTTTGGTATCTTCAAACTCTTCATCTATAATGACATTTTAAGATTGTGAATAAGTATGGACAATTTGGAATTTTGGAATTGACGACAAAGCCCAATCTTCATCTTCGCTAGCCAAGGGTTACGATCCGCTTTACTCATCTTCACCCTTGGCATCGTTAGACGGATTTTCGTAATTCCCGCGCACTGCCACCTGCTGGATTTTGACAGTTACGCCCCTTGTAATGTTGTCCTTTTCAGCCAATCGAAGCGAGGCTTTCATTTCCTTTCGTTTGAATGCCCTAAAAATTGACTCGAGATTATAATATGGCTGATTTTCAAGCGAAGATTTGTGTAAAATTTAATATAAACTCATTGGCAGACAATCAGAATAAATCTACATGTATAACGGCTATCATAGACGGAAAAGATGTCTTTGTTGGCACGTTGTAAAGCGCGTTCTGATTGGTTGCTGCTACCACTAGCTGCATTACATATAAACTGTCACCGTGTGACCTCAAAAATCCGTCTAACGATGCCAAGGGTGAAGATGAGTAGAGCGGATCGTAACCTTTGGCCAGCGAAGATGCCCAGTCTTTGACTTTATTATATTGATTCTAATCAAAAGATAACGTGGAGCTTTGTGCATGAGAGATCGGGATATCCGCTTTATTTATTTTGTAAAAGTAAAACACATTTTATTGTATTCCAATAAAACAACCAAGGTCGGGTGTGATTGTTACCTGTAGTCAAATCACTTTTGATATAGATAAGATTATGACAATAACTGAGTAATATCATGTGATTGTATAATTTTATATTATAATCTTGTAAGCACGTTCTTATTCCTGAATAAGGGAGGTAATCATGTTCTACAAAACCAGCTGTAAACTTTTATGATTAAATGAATGGCTGTAAGATTGAAGTTTTCACATTGGACGTTTTTCCATTTGTATTTTATATCTAGTTCGTACATTGAAAGAAAAATAATTTTTGTCAAATAATAATCTAAAACCCCAGAGTTCGAAATAAAAGCACTCTTCATTTGCTAAAAAACCTACATTTACATATAAGGGCCCGGATGGCTCAATGAGGTAAGTAGTTGGATTACCAAACAACGCATACAAGCCTATCACCAATACGACGTGGGTTCGCACCCGGCTTTGTAGTTACAAAGAAGGGTGCACTCGACTCGCAACCGCAAGTAATAAAGTTTACCAGTTGCTGGCCCATGGTTGGTGGGTCTCTCCGGATACTCTGGCTTCTAAAACTGGTCGCCATGATATAGCTGAAATATTGCTGAAAGTGGCGTTAAACACCAAAAATCAAATTAAATCATACATTTACATATGACAATGATGAGTCATGTCTTATCTTATTGTATTTCTGTAACTAAATGTCCTCTCGTCCGCCTATGTTAAACTTTTAACCCTCATCCCGTCAGCCTTGGAACATACAAACTGTACAAGATAGAATCTCCATTTGAAAAATGTAATTCATACCAAATGCAAATACATTGTATATTGTCATTTCTGTTTCTTGAAAATGAAGAAGAATTTGAAGATACCAAAGGGAGGTAATCAGAATCTGTAAATCGAAAAAGAACAGACGACACAATGAACAAAAGAAAAAGTACAAAAGGGTAAATAACGATCTACAAAACATACACATAAAACTAATGATCGAGTAATAGATTTTGATTTGTACAAATCTAATCTGGGCACCATCTTCAAGTGCAAGTATTTTAACTAAGCTATTATCTATACATGTGTTTATATTTTAAGGTGATCTTTTGACGTTTCATTTAGTATACAATAGAATGTTTTACGACTTAAGAGATTGTTTAAGTTGTAGACAGTGAACTGTGATTGTATTATAATATTAAGATGATATTGTGCTACGTACATAACTGTATTTTAGACGCACTGCAGGTGCCTGTATGTGACCCAGGTGTAAAGGGGTAGTTTTTCTAAATAAGCCTATTTATTAAACTATTACTTATCGTTGTATTTATATTAAAAAAAAAGATTTCACAGGACTACAAGCCAAAAAGATTTCAATGACTTCATCACAATAAACTCTGGACCATTCATTGATACAGATTACCACTATCAATATGTTCTGTTTGTTGTAGTTATAAACTGGTCTTTTCCTCATTCATTACTAACCATCGAATTTGTAACAAGAGTAACACGACGGGTGGCACTAGTGGAACAGAAACTGTTTACCTTTCTGTGGCACCTGATTTCACCCCCGGTTTTTAGTGGGGTTCGTGTTGCTCGGTCTTTAGTTGTCTGTGTAGTGTTTTGTACATCATTGTTTGTCCTTTTGCCCTTTTTTTTGGACATTGTATTGTCTGTTGTTGTTTAGTTTATGTCTTTGGATTACTTCTTTGGTGTCTTCAAACATTTCTTTATCTTCATACGATAATGCTACGTCATGCCAAATACAATTACAATTCCATACCTTAAAATGAGTTATGAATTGTTTCCCATTGTCGTCTATTACATTAAACTTTGTACACCAGATTAATAGAATCTGACAGCGGTGACAGGTCAAGATCAAGAAATCTCAGACACCCAAGGGTAAGATTTCAATCGTTCTCTTACGAGTCTTGCCCAAGTCAGAGAACAATTGAAATCTTACCCGATGGTGTCTGAGATTTCTCGATCTTGACCTATCATCGGTGTTTTATTATTTACACAGACATCCCCCAAATTTTTTTTCTTGTGTGTATATTCGAAGACGACCGCATCACAACCATCAATGAAATAATACGCAATGTGAAAGAAACACCAAATCACGAACGCTTCAAATTGTAACAATATTTGAAATTCTACTTTCATATCACAATAAATATAACAATACGAACAAATCAACACAAACACCGTTATTAGAAATGTATGTCATTTCACTGTGACGTCAATAACTCGGTCAGCTAATTGATTCAGTGAACAGGAAATCGATAACTGTTGACAAAAATCATACGCAAACGGGTAAACAAATGACACAACATTAAGAGTTTTAAAAGATAGATTAGACTTTGGCTACCGTTATAAAAAAAAATGTATTTTGTAAAGCATATTTTATTTTAATCACATATACAAACAATATTAACAAAGGATCGCAAGCAGAGTTATAAATAACACTGGAAAATCTTGAAGCGACGATTACTTTTGGCGGGTAACAGGGCGTGTAGCTTGTCTTATACCGTGGGTGTAAGACATAAACAAATTTTCCCGTGAAAATTGAGAACTACTTTTTATCCTTTGTGTAAGAAATTGTACGTCTTATTATTATAAACTTTGTACACCAGATATTGTACGTCTTATTATTCTCCACAAATAATTAGTTGATCCTGTACTGTAGGTTTGTATTTAAATAAATTATATTGAATTATAATTTGTGTCTTCAATAAATTGATATCTTTATGTTGTCTTGTGTAATGATTAATAATGTATGTTATCTCCTTGTTACAGCGGCTGTAAATCAAAATAATCCGTTAATAGGTTTTCTTTCATGTATATCAATAATAAAAAAAATATTAGCACTGTCAGGACAGTTCTACAATCCAATTAACGCGTATAATTTTTTATTAATTTTTTTTTTTTTTTTTTTTTACATTCAGGCAATTTCAATACATCGCTTCTAATAAATAAATGTTTCACAAGATCTTCAAAGGACATATAGCATCGAAGCATCCGACAAGATTAAAATCAGAGTTTTCTTATATAAAAACATCTTTTTCACCACAGATGAAAGTGAAAAATAAGCAATTAAATCAATGATATGAATAATTATATACTAGTCAACAAAAGAAACGACACAAAGATTTAAAAAAAAATATATTTTTATGTTAAAACCAAAACAATTTTATTATCATTTACGTAAATGTTTGCGTGAAACGCATTTATCCTCACAAAGCAAACAATGACATCCTGTTCCGTTACGGAAAAATTCCAGAAAGTCAATTTTCCGTCCCATGATCGAGTTTGCGATGATTGAATTAGGTATTTAAATCATCTGCGGTCATTTAATTGTTCTGTCAACAAAAGTAAGCAATTTGCCATTCTGAAAATTTGAATTTTCACAAGAACGTCGATGCCACGGCTCCGTCAAAATGACCGTGAGCGAGCGAATGACCCACCTGGCTGTTGCAGACCACTTGGATGTGTCCAGAATAACCATTTCAAGGCTAACGATTCGTCTTCGACAAACAGGTAGGACGAATGACCGACCCCATAGCGGCAGACCACATGTGAAGTCACAACCTCAAAACAGATATTTACGCCTTATTCACCTCCGGGACCATATGATAATGGCTGAGGACATTGCCCGTAGAACACTTGGTCTAGCAAACGTCCGAATTTTGGATCAGACTGTTCGCAGAAGACTACGTGAATCTGGACTCTGAGCTAGGTGTCCGGTGGTAAGACCAATCCTTAAACAACGCCATAGGACCGCGAGACTAGCCTGGGTTCGTGCAAGCCGTCGTCGTCGGCTCTACATCTGAAAACGCATCCTTTTTAGTGATGAATCCCTATTTTCACCTCGTTTTAGCGATTGACTTTATCGTGTGTACCGCTGGCGTGGGGAACGTTTTACGGACCAACGTGTGTACGAGTCCGATCATTTTGGAGGCAGAAGTGTTATGGTCTGGGTTGGAATGTGTCATGATGGTCGCACTCAGTTCAAAACTGTTCAAAGGACATTGAATGTCGTAAAATACAGAAACGATATATTTGATCCTATCGTTCTGCCCTTTCTGCAACAGCGAAACTTTGATCACGTCTTTCAACATGACGATGCAAGATGTCACGTGGATCGTGTTTGTCAAGACTTTCTGAACCAGAATCACATTCGTGTTCTTCCTTGGCCGGCATTATCACCGGATCTGTCACCAATTGAATATTTATGTGATGAACTCGGTAGACGTGTTCGCCACCGTCAAAATCCACCGGGAACACTACAGGAGCTGCGTGACGCACTTGTGCACGAGTGGAACAACATCCCACATGTCTTTATCCAACAATTGATTGGTTCTATGTGTCGGAGATACGAAGCTGTCGTTGCTGCAAGAGGTGACCACACATGTTACTGATCTCCGCAAACCTCCATACTGCATGACAATTTATGTCTGTCCATGATTTGCTCTGATGATGATGTTGAGGAATTTTGCTAATATTGCCTCATTTGTTATGCCCATATGAATCTAAATTATACGATTTTTGTCTATTTTTTTTTCTCTATGTAAAAAATATTGAGCATCAAACCTTTGTATCGTTTCTTTTGTTGACTAGTATATATCTTGATTGGCTTAGCTAATAATCACTCCCTTTTATCTTTGGCTTATATACTAGTAAGCTAATGACTTTTTTTTAACACGTATATCATATTTTGTCAGTCTAGAAATGTCAGATATGGCACCTTGACGGTCACCTGGACCTGTTGTACCAAGTAAACACTGAGGCGTAAGCATACAAGATACAAGAAACATGCTATGAAACGAAAGTTTAAACAGTGATAGTAAACAATTCACCACTATCAACAAAACAAACAATCACCTGTCACATGACCTCATTGTACATAAAAAGAATGACGCAATATGGTGTTGGAAATCCATGTCCTGTATTTGAGCAGGTACAAAGGGTGGCGGCGTTTAACCAGTTAATGGGATCGCCAACTCCTCTTAATACTTGGATCTCCCTCAACTGTGTACATGTACATTTATTTACAATAAACTTTCACATGTCTGATACATGTACAATGTAATGTATGTAGCTAAAAATATTAACCAATAAAGACAATATTGAACAGGGAGGTTTGGAAATTTAGATAATACATTATTCGCTACGCAAATCTTTCCAGTGACCTTATTCACAAAGCATCCGTAAATTAGAGGACCCGTTAAGTTAACGGAGAAATTAACGGCTGCGGTAGTTAACGGACGCTTTGTGAATAAGGTCTCCAATTCTACCCCATTAATTTTAAATCTTTTAATCAATTGTGTTTTAATAAACATCAAAGTATTCTATTTCATTTAATTTGGTTAATATTAATTAATACCTGTATTACCGATCGGAGTTCTCTTTGTTCTTTTTGTATGACGTATTCATTGATCGACAGGTATGTATACATTGTAGGTAAATTATCTGTAAGGCCAATTAATTATAATTATCTGGTGAATTTTGTGTTGTTTATTAACAAACAGATTTATTCATGTTATTTGAAATACATAAAAAAAAAATTATATTTTATGTTTTATGGAAGTTTTAAATCTGAGCTTTTATTTGTGAATTTACTGTCAAAATGTTTTTTTTTTTCAATTGTTATAGATAAATTTTGTCATTGTTCATGTTTGTTATAATTTTTTCTGAATACTAACAAGAAAGTACAATCTGAACATGGGATTTTATTTCCAGTAAGCCGATGGTACGCACAGTAACTTACAAGAAGGACAATAATCCTTTGCCATTTGGCAGGGCCGCATTAGAACCAATTTATACCCTAAGCACAGGCCTACCTTAGTACCCCCGCACCTTCCACTGACATAATGTAAAAACTAACACGACCCTTTGATGCCAAGACTCAACATTATACATAAGAAACAGAGCAAAGACAAACAAAACAATACAGAATATTAAAACAAAGGGCAAGACGGACCATATTAAAACAGAGTAAAAAAGCCACCAAAACACCGAAGATGCACACAAGGGCTAGAGAACGGTACGAAGTTCCTGGTTCTTATAAGACATCCTTCGTTTTAATCATAGGTAACAGTTTCGTCGGAAAGAAAAAAAATCTACGTAAAGGGGAAATTATCCATTCACATTTGAGAAATATACTTGTCGTAACGATTAGCCAGTTCGTTAGCTAGTTTTAATATAACCGTGATTTATCGTTAATCTATATAGCTTCTGTCCCAATTCTTCTGATTAAATGATTGTATATATCTAAGTTGTTATCAACATGTATCTAACGTGAAAGTATTTTGTACAACTGTTAAAGCCATTGTGTACATGCATCAAGTATTTCGAATATAATTTCAATGATGTCTAACACATCATAAAAACTTATTTAAGTGCAGGCTTTATTTCAATACCACAAACATTAAAATTTAATAACTAAAACATAAACTATTCGTTTCACATAAATATAATATGACGAATTTACATTCACCCTTTGATTACATATATTTGTCTGAAATTCCATATTTTGTGTTATAATTAAATACTGTATATATAATATTAGACTGAAATTATTATTCACTATTACATGTATATAGTGCAATATCAAATCCACTGGATCGATTTCGTAGACAACATATTCTTCAAATTTGAAATTCCAATGCAATCTATTTGTAGCACAGAGTCACTTGGAAACCAATAGACACCCGCGAAATTCCAAAGCCCTCGAATCTATAAGTTTTATAGGATTTCACGAACAATGTACAATGTCTTTGTGGTGATGCTCAAGTGTAGTGGCACCTACGAAAACCTTAACCGACTTTTAATATTAACCACCAGAGGCGTCATATCTCTTACAAATACAAGACAAATCACAGCTGCGTGTTAAAGGGAACTTGAAAACCTGATCAAATCGAGGATCTGCATTTGGTTTGAAATATATAACAATTTAAAAAATGGGAAAACACTAGTGATTATTTCCAGTTACGTAATTTGTTACGGTAATTGTTTATCTTAAGAATTTAATAGTTGACTCTACATACCAATATAAGGGTACTATCATGTGGTATAAAAAAGGTGGATTATTATAGCACAGTTCTAGAAAACTAAAATGCAACGATATTGTCGCAGTGTGTTTTCAAATTCTGTACTGTATTTCATGCATATGTGTTACAATGAGGTCTGAATTCATGGCTTAATACTCGCTGTGGAACAGAAGGTCTTCCAGGTCTTTCTAAAATGTGTTTACCCTAGATGGTCAAAGATAAAACCACTATGAGCTACTATCCCACAATAATTGTATTTATTCATTGTTAGTTGCAATAACATCCCAATTGAAATATGTACATATTATAGCTTCCTTCATATACAGTTCAAAGACTCTTGGAAGTGTGAGGGGTTAGGGTACACCCATAAAATCGTATTAAATACAAAAACATTGCTTGCAGTTATCATAACAATATAATTGTGTGTTCACATCGCCATGCATCAAGTAGTGATACAATTACACCATTTTCAGAAACAAGGCAGTATAGTAACCCTTGGCTAACGTAGCTCCATGTACATGTATATAGGACATTGTGATAAGTATCTCTATTTGACATCAACGTGTATGACATTGATAAGGCAAAACATACAAATATCAACCGAATCACATATCACTTGTCTTAGTTAGTGGTGTATCTTTTCCCCATCAAATATCAAGCAAGACTCTAAAATTTTATTATTACATTGTGCTTCGAAATAGACATTTTGTTTGTTGTATCTCGAAATCTACATAGTCATGGCCAATCGAGCACCAGTAAGATGATATTAATTCATGACCCTATGGGTCATACAAAGTCCAAAAACAGTTTCATGAGAAGTCGCAAGAGTCAAACAACCATTCTCCTAACTGGGCAAATTAAATTACACACACTGGTATCCCATTTGTAAGTGTCATGTCTGTGTACATGTACTCAAAGAGTCTTAGCAAGAGTAACACAACGCGTGCCACTAGGAGAGCAGGAACAGCTTACCCTTCCGAGGAACATGAGGTAATTCCCGTGTAATTCGTGGTGTTCAATCTTTAGTTTTCTATGTAGTGTTTTGTTGATAATTTTTTGTCCTTTTTTTCTGTTGACCATTGTATTGTCTTCCCTTCTTAGATTTCAGGCCTCTTCTTACTCCTTTTTTTCTGTTGACCATTGTATTGTCTTCCCTTCTTAGATTTAAGGCCTCTTCTTACTCCTTTTTTTCTGTTGACCATTGTATTGTCTTCCCTTCTTAGATTTCAGGCCTCTTCTTACTCCTTTTTTTCTGTTGACCATTGTATTGTCTGTCCTTCCTAGATTTCAGGCCTCTTCTTACTCCTTTTGTATCTTCAAACTTTTCTTAAGTTGTTAAGCTTCATTGATGCATAATACCGTAATAATCGGAGAAAACCGTGGGCATATGGCAATCAACTGACAAACTTCATCACGTAAATTTGTATCGAGTACACCTCGACATGGGGTGGAAATCAACTTCACAACTTTAGTGGTGATATGTACTTAGGTAGATAGGTAGATATAAGTATCTGTGTAACAGTCATTCCACCAGAGTTAGTTCTACTTCATACCTTGACATACATCAATCAACAGACAGCTAAAGTTAATTGAGAACAACACTTTACGACAATAGAGATGATTTAAATTTTTCCATTGTGAAATTTCCTATCAAGATTTCCTTGATAGAGGGGTGCTGCTAACAAGGAAGTTACTGAACCAAGGGTTCCTTTTGGTAAAGTTGAAGTGATCACTTCGAAAATTGTACAGTCGCCACCATGAATTGGTTGACCGTTATGGATTATCTGTGTCACAAATGACCACGGATATGTTCCACTTGTCGTAAACACATCCCGGTCCTTTTCTCATTCACGACTTATTACCGGGTTTGTAACTAGATTAACACGACGGGTGCCACTAGTGGAGCAGGAACTGCTTACCCTTCCGGAGCACCTGAGTTCACTCCCGGTTTTTAGTGGGGTTCGTATTACTCGATCTTTAGTTTTATATGCATGTTTTACAGATCGTCGTTTGTACTTTTTCTTTTGGCCATTGTGTTGTCTGTTCTTCTTCGATATACGGATTCTGATTGCCCCTTTGGTATCTTCAAACTCTTTTTTCATTTATATGTAGCAAAATTTCAGCAGCATCCGCACATGGAGTATATACAATGTATATCCCAGTTTATACGATATTCATGAGCGTGTGCTTTCTATCAGGATTTCCTTGATATATGGTTGCTGAACCAAGGGTTCCTAGTGGTATAGTTGAAGTCATAGCTTCGAACTTTTCCTCGTCGCCATCAAGAAAGACTTGAATAATTGTTACTAAATATCTGTGTCGCAGATGACCACGCATATGATCCATCATAATCATAATCACGTCCTTCTTTCCTTGCTCTGACATTGTTTATCATTAATATGAATAATATGACGAATGCCACCTCTTTAAGCAGAAACTGCTACACTTCGGTGCATGAATTATAAGAATTTAAGAATTTTTTTTTGAAGGTTTATAGAAGTCAAACGGACTATAGTGGGTATGATTTGTTCAACACTAATTATTCTGTCGAGTGTTTTATGAAACATTGTTCGTATTTTTCTAGTTTTATTTTGGGGGTGTGGGAAAGGGGCAATTGTCTTATCTTCTTTGGTTTACGGCTTCTGATAACATCTTTGGTACCTCTAAACATTTTTTATCCATACTACTGATTTATGCTCAGTTCAATTATTTATGACACTCAAGATTAATATGTAATTATACTTACATTGATTTGCTTTCTATCTGCCATCTCAATTTGAAATGAATAATCCATTTTTATTTAATATTGATAACTATAAATCTATATGTTTTGGTTTAAAACAAGCTTGAAAACAGCTGCATTCCTTTATAACAGTAATTCCTTTCTTGGTCCTGTAATCATTTTCACTAAATTGAAATCAACATCATCCTCTTTTTGGGGTCGTAAGAATCCATTATAACCACTTTATTTTTATTTTTATTTTATTTTTGTCCCTATACAACAACATGACCACTTAATCTAATATAGGACACCGTTTTATTTAATATCTCCTTAAAATTGTCCGAGTTAATATCTTTCCTTACTAATGTGATATTAACAAATCTTTTGATACGGATTTTTATTGATGTATAATTCCTTTTCATTCAAGCTAATCTTATCAGTTTCAATAGTGTCATCGACACTCTTCCCATCTTCCCACATATTCGGACATGTATTCCGTTACTAGGTTGTCCTGTTACATATATACATGTACATATATCTAACATTTTTTTGTCTAACTTTCCGGAAATGTCTAAAATGTCTATTAACTTTATTATTAGTATTTTTTGACAAGATCTAACACAATTCACACATACGCTCGAAATAGTACTACCCAATATGAATATAAAAAGATTGGGCATACATCTATCTGTATGGTAAGGTTCATCTAGGAAAACATTAAATTATCAGAATAAATATCGACCTTACAAAACAATGTTTAATCAAGTCTCATCAATAGTAGCATTTAAACACCCTATTGTTTTCATATTTGGTCAAAGCCATCAAATTTCAACTTTTAGATATAATTAATTGATCGAAAATATGGTTGTTAGTTATTATAGATATTTAATTAAACTTTTATATTTATTTAATTTCCGATGATTCGTTATTTACGAACGACGAAATCAACTTATTATTAATAATAAATTTAATTTTTCGTTTAAAAATTCATCGCTTGCAACTAAATTAAAACAAACAACAGAGTGCGATTGAAAATACGTTATGCCTAATGCAAAAATGTTCCATTTTTTATCACCCCATATCGAGCCCCTGTTTATGAAAATAAATTCATTTAACAAAAATATAGGATTTCATTGACTCTCGTATTTACTATATAGACAAATCTTTCCGTTATGAATGCGATCCTAAACAATATGCGCAGCCACTATGACACACCGGTATTGAACTTGTCAAAACTTTATATATATAATCACGGAAAAGGCTTTCTCATAAAAGATTCCTTTATGTTAAACGTTATTCAATTTTCTACAAAAAGAAAATATATAGTTAAATTTTTCAATTGAATTTTTGATGTATTTGTAAAATAAGGTATCCCATCACTTAATGGAAGTCTTAAAGTTAAAAACATTTTTTCTTAAATTTTGAAAACAAATCGATTTTGAATTTTTACGGTTGATTAGATAACATTTCAATTAATTTGACGCATATTGACATATTTTTTATGAATAAATTATTATTATGACAACTGAATTAAAAATGAAATAATATTTTGATCAGATTTTTAAGCGTTTTCATGCTGTTTCTGTGTTGGTGTATTATTTTGTTTTATCACTTTGTACCAAATATTGTCACAGACATATACTTAATTATTATCATGATAAAAACAGATTTGAAATTTAATATGCATTTTATGACGCGGATATGTATAAATTCTCTACAGGAGTCTGAAAATTCTTGAGTTATGAAGAGACATACAAATGTACATTATGATTGAGTTTTATCAACAAAACAGGACATTGACATATGTAGACGTTAAAATTTGAATTTCGAGATGTGAAGAACAAGTTAAAGATCAGAAGCCGTAGATCGAGGAAGAACAGACAAAACAAATACAAAATGAAAAAGGCAAAAGGACAAACAACCACAGAAAACTAAAGATCGGGCAACACGAAACCACATAAACACCGGCGGTAATAATTTGCAAAAGAGGGCCTTCAGGATGAATTGAAAAAATAAGGTACCGCGAATGTTGCCACGATTACCTTATAGAGAACGGATGCCGTATACAGGGGCGGGTCCAGGGGGCACACCCGGCGCGCGCCCCCCTAAAATTGGAAAAAATAGGATTTTTTTTGCGTAAAATCGTGATTTTTCACACGAAATACCCCAAAAATTTTCGATTATTTTAAGTATGCCCCCTAACTTGAAATCCTGGTTCCGCCCCTGGTATAGTATGAAAATAAAAAACCGATACATTAAGCAACACAAGTACAGAACAACGAAAGCATATTTAACTCCGTCACATTTTTGTGTCTGTCCCAAGCAAGGATCTGGATTTATATACGTCATATGTCGTGGTATTGATTTTTGCTCAGTGAATTAAGGTGAGAAGAGATTGTTTGTGATGTTGTTAACAATCACTGTTTAAACTTTCTTATATATTTTACTACAACGTATTATCAAAAACGAATAAAGGGCGATAACTGCAACTTGATGGTTAGTAAGTGAACACATTTTTTTTGTAAAGTTGTAAGACATTGTTCTATATTATAATGTGATAGTAATATTCAGCGTAAATTACCACCCTCCCCCTTTTTTCCTTTTTCTTTTTAAAAAAGAGTGAATGTTAAAAATTATCATTTTACATGTTTTCTTCCTATATCACAATTGACGTCTAAGATTTAAATCTACATATATATTATAATGGTGAACGAGACTTAGATATTTTGTTTGATTTGATAACAATACACAATCTATTATTTGTTTTGTTAACTTTTTAAATAATGTAAATATTGATTGAAAGGAAAGTACAATGCACAGATTTAAAGACTTTACACGTCAAAATAAATATTTCATCCTGTTTTAACTCTGGAAAATGGGGTGTCTTCTTACAAGAATTCCAACTTCTAAAGAACAATCAAATATTTACATATAATAAAACTGGAATATTGTTAAAGGTGGCGCTAAATACCATACACCCCCTCTTTCTCTCTCTCTCAAATATTTACAGTGATTACATCTCACATGTAAAGTGTTCTTTTGATATTAAAGTCCGATCACCTGCTATTTTACAGGTAAAATTTTACTCGTCGAAAGTATGAAATATATATATTGATTGGTTGATCAATAGTTTAACTAAACATTAGAGAAATCAGAAGTGGCAATGAAGAATAGGAAATCTAGTGGCACAGGCAACATTAGGTACATAAGAATAGGCAATCTAGTGGCACAGGCAACATTAGGTACAAGACACAGAACGAGAAGACCAACGAAACAAACCAAGAAAACACAGAAAGATGACCAACATGAACTCCATAAAAAACGGGGTTGAATTTAGGTGCTCGCTAAGGATAAATAAAACAGTTCCTGGTTGCTATAAGGCCAGTTTACAGTTTTTAGGCTATATTCATGGCGAGAGCATGTTTGTAAACAGTATACTAGTAGCAATAAATCTAGCGGATAAAAAATGTGGCACTGTGCTTGACCAATAGGTGGAAGATTATATTAATGTCACAAGAAAAAAAAAAGGAACTAATCTGAATTATTATACTTCACTATCTTTTTTTTTTCGTTATAAAAACATGACAGTAGTTTTGCTATTTCATCCTAAACTCAACTGCATGACTATTCCCCCGGTAGTGCCGGGTCAAAAATTGTAGGACTATTCCCCCCCNCCCCCCCCCCCCCCCCGTGGTAGTTTCAGCAATCATATTTCCCGGACTTTTCTAAATCATTCATCTCATTCATTTAAATTAAATGACGTATATAATGGAATGATGATATCACCCTCTAATAGAATTTGAATTTGAATTTTGGTGTTTAACGCCATTTTCAACACTATTTCAGCTGTATCATCGCGACCAGTTTTAGTGGTGGAGGAAACCGGAGTACCCGGAGAGAACCACCGACCATGGGTAAGCAACTGGTAAACTTTATCACTTGCGGCTGCGAGTCGAGTGCACCCTTTTTTTGTAATTTACAAAGCTGGGCGCGAACCCACGCCGTATTGGTGATAGGCTTGTATGAGTTGTTAGATCCAACGACCTAACTCATTGAGCCACCCCCCCTCTAATAGAGGACAAATGTCAATATGTCAATATCCATACAAAAAAGAACGAACTAAATAATTTTTTTATTTTATTAATTTCTTCTTCAAATACACACACATGAAAATGTATTAGTTTTAAAAAAAAACACTAATAAAGTAGACTAGAAATCCATTAGAATTACCAGGGAAGACAGACTATCTTATTAATAGATACATTGTGTAGCTTGGTTTTCGTTTGCTGGTCATTTCAAATTTTTGATTTTTTTTTTATCATTTGAGCGTTTCATTAAATGTTTTGGAAATAGTTATTTACGTTTTTCGCTCAAAGTAGTACATTAAAATATGTAATGATATTCGTCTCCAATTTGATTCTTTTGACAGTTGTCAAAGTTCAAAACAGCGGTTTTCCCTAGGAATATTACCCCACCTTCCCCTTTCGATGGGCAATTTATTAGTTCCTATACTTCTATATATACATAAAAGTAAAGAATTTTATTCATCTAAAATATTAAAATATTCTTCAAATTTAAAATCAGCTTTGAAAATTCTACAATTAAATGCTTTTCAGGAATAATGAACTGACGAATTCCAATCCTGTAAAAACTGCTCCAACAACTTTCGTTTTAGCCACTCAATGCTTTTGAATATTATGGAAAAATCAGTTTCATTTAATATTTGTTCAATACATTTTATCCATTTAATATCTACATCTTGTTTCGAAGACAAATGATGCGACAAACTATACATAATCCTTAATCCATGATGTTTTAGATTGTGTTCCAAAAATAATTTTTGCCCAAATAGAAATAATCTTAAGCTTAATGTCGATTTCGATGGAATATCTGTCTAATTCACCATACAAATGATTTTGATTTTTGGTGTTATAACGCCACTTTCAGCAATATTGCAGCTATATCATGACGACCAGTTTTAGTGGTGGAAGAAACCGGAGTACCCGGAGAGAACCACCGACCATGGGCAAGCCACTGGTAAACTTTATCACTTGCAGCTGCGAGTCGAGTGCAACCTTTTTTGTAATTTACAAAGCCGGGCGCGAACCAATCGCAGTATTGGCTTGTATGAGTAGTTATAGGTAATCCAACTATCTAACTCATTGAGCCACCCGTGACCTAATTTACCATACATGTATATCATATAATTTTAGTTTTACTGAGCTAGCACCATAAAAATCCAACTAATCGTGTTAGTTTAGTGCAAAGAGGTCATAATCTCATCGAAATGTAGCATGTTCTCGGAATGATACACATGTATATGGATCCGCCCTCTGGCGTTACACTCCAACGCATTTTACTATTACACATATTCACATCTATTCGCCTTTTCGATTAGATGGATTTATCGTGAAACGACATATAAATGTCCTCGAGTTGTCTCTCTTTTTACGTTTACGACGAATTGAACCATTGAAACAAACATGAGGGCTATCCGAGTCATCTCCCTTTGTGAATATATAAGGGGCACGTTTAAGAATTTCCGGTCTCTTTTTCCTGACATCAGACAGATACGCATCCATTTATTTCGTTTACAAAAAGTCGCAAACTTGGAAAAATTTGCTTAAATCTGCAATCGAAGAACAATGTCACAGAAAAATCTGATCAAGTGTTTAAAATCCTAATGTCAGGGAGTATATTAATGAGATAGGCTATTTGAATTTGCATATTCTATGTATTATGAATCCCTAGATCACACGTGTCGTACGTGACGTATTTTCAGATTGGTAGCGTTGTTCAACTTTTATGAAGCATGTGCTCAACAAGTTTAAATCCTTAATTTGTTTAATCGAATGTTGATTTAGACACAATAAATGAATTTTAATCTGGCTGTTTGCTCGATCAAGAGTATTTTCGGTTTTGTTTTTCTTTCCCTCCCCCAAGACCAAGTTATGCTTGCCAAAATGTCGCCACGTGGCGTGATTCTGTACACACACACATACACATGTAATAATATAAAAACTAAATGTGCACTTCCTTATCTAAGCCAATACTAAAACATCATGTGCAGTACTGCAAGTCCGGTCATAGGATTTTGTTGAAATAGTGTGAACACGTGCTTTGAATGACATTGCATCAGATCATTGACATGTTGAAATATGATTCAAGATTTGTAAAACTATAGATATTGATTGTTTCAGAGAACTGATATATTTTGTTAATAGTGAGTTATGTTGTAATTGTTTAAGTAAATTCACGGCCGTAGGCCGGGTCTGATTAAAGTGAGGCAAAGGGGGGCGAATTTAGACAAACTTTATAAAAAAAAAAAAAAAAAATCCTTTCAAAAGTTATACTTGCCGTTTCAAAAGTGAGGCATTTGCCTCCATTGCGCTACGGTCATGCACTTATATTCATTGCCATTGATATTACCTCCTGTATTTTTATTCGCCACTGCTTCCCTTCGGCCACAGGTTTGCGGAAACCAGTCTGCACACACATTTACACATACATAAAAAATGTATTATTGTAGACTTATTCGCTTGTATATTTTATTAATTTCTGACAACTTTGTTTCACTGACTTTATCACATAATGTTGCATCGAGTACACCTAAGGAAGAGTTGTTGTTGTTTGTTTTTCTAATTTATCGTAACTTCGTAAGTGTAATTTTAGTCATAAGATTAAAATTTGTTCCAATATATTCTTTGTAAAAGGACTAAGGAATACTGTCGTACAATAATCTTAACTGAAAAAAATTAGGAATTTTTGTGAAAAGGGATACAGATGTTTAACTGATGTGTACTTACAGTACCTTATTTCAGATGGTTAAGTGATATGTACTAACTTACTATCAGATGTTAAACTGATGTACTTACCAGATGTTTAGCTGATATTTACTTATATATTATCACATGTTTAGCTGATATGTACTTATCTTAATTTCAGATGTTTAGCTAATATGAACTTACCTTGTCATGTTTAGCTGATATGTTCCTACCTTTTTATCAGATGTTAAACTGGCATGTGCTTATCCTTTATCAGATGTTTCGCTTTATGAAGTGTCTTATTTTCATATGTTTAGTTGATACGAATGTATCTTCTTGTCAGATCAGATCTTTAGCTTATAATTACTAACCTTAATATTAGATGTTTATCTTATATATTTATCTCAATTTCAGATGCTTAACTGATATGAACTTATCTTATTATCAGATGTTTAGCTGGCATGTACTTATATTATTTCAGATGTTTAGCTGATAATTGCTGTCCTTTTATCAGAGGTTGCCTGTTGTATTATCTTATTATCAGATGTTTAATTTGATATGTACTTATGTTATTATTAGATGTTTAGCTGAGATGTGCTTATATTATTATTAGATTCTTAGCTGATATGAACTTATCCTATTATCAGATGCCTGGCTGTTATGTACTTATATTATCTACAGATGTTTAACTGATGTACTAACTTATTATCAGATGTTAAACTGATGTACTGACCTTATTATTAGATGGTTCAGCTGATATTTACTTATATTCTTATCAGATGTTTTGCTGAAATATGNTTTAGCTGAAATGTGCTTATATTATTATTAGATTCTTAGCCGATATTAACTTATCCTATTATCAGATGCCTGGCTGTTATGTACTTATATTATCTACAGATGTTTAACTGATGTACTAACTTATTATCATATGTTAAACTGATGTACTGACCTTATTATTAGATGGTTCAGCTGATATTTACTTACATTCTTATCAGATGTTGTGCTGAAATATGTACTTATCTTAATTTCAGACGTTTAGCTAATATGAACTTACCTTATTTATCATATGTTTAGCTGATGATTACTAACCTTATTATCAGATGTTTAGCTGATATGTACCTACCTTATTATCAGACGTTAAACAGACATGTACTTATTTTTTTATCAGATATTTCGCTTATATGAAGTGTCTTATTTTCATATGTTTAGTTGATACGAATGTATCTTCTTATCAGATCAGATCTTAGCTTTTGATTATTAACCTTAATATCAGAGTTTACATGTATCTGATATATTTATCTTAATTTCAGATGCTTAGCTGATATGAACTTATCTTATTATCAGTTGTTTAGCAGATATGTACTTATCTTATTTTCAGATGTTTAGCTGATGTGTGCTTACTATCGATGTTTAGCTGGCATTTACTTATATTATTTCAGATGTTTAGCTGTTAATTACTGTCCTTATTATTGCACCTTTCTTATTATCAGATGTTTAGCTGATATGTACTTGTCTTAATTTCAAATGTTTAGCTGATATGCACTTGTAATTTATCAAATGCTTAGC
>MJUT01018644.1:396463-418102 GCA_002080005.1 Gigantidas platifrons | reverse complement strand
TTATCAGATGTTTAGCTGATATGAACTTACCTTATTTCAGATCTTTAGCTTACAATTACTAACCTTATCAGATGTGTAGCTGATGTATTTATTTTAATTTCAGCTGTTTAGCTGAGTGAGATGTGCTTATATTATTATCAGATTCTTAGCTGATATGAACTTATCCTATTATCAGATATCTGGCTGATATGTACTTATATTATTAGCAATTTTAGCTGATAATTATTAACCTTATTAAGAAGTTTTGCTGATATATGTATGTATTTATTTTATTTTCAGATGTTTAGCTGATATGCATTTATATTAATGTCAGATGTTTAGCTGATATGTACTTATTTTATTATCAGTCGTTTGGCTGATATGTACTAAAAATTTTATCAGATGCTGAGATAATAATAATTATCTTTTTATCAAATGTTTGACTGATATGAACTTATAATTTATCAGATGCTTAGCTAATAGTAATTTATCTTATTATCAGATGTTTGGCTGATATGAACTTATAATTTTATCAGTTGTTTGGCTGATTAATACTTATATACTTCTGTTATCAGATGTGTAGCCGATATGAATTTATCTTATTATCAGATGTTTAGCTGTTATGTTTTTATCTTATTTTAAGATGTTTACTTGATATGCACTTGCCCTATTATCAGATGTTTAGCTGATATGTACTTATCTTAATTTCAGATGTTTAGTGGATATGAACTTATCTTAATATCAGATGTTTAGCTGTTATGTTTTATCTTATTTTCAGATGTTTACTTGATATGCACTTGCCTTATTATCAGATGTTTAGCTGATATGTACTTATCTTAATTTCAGATGTTTAGCTGATATGTTCTTATCTTAATTCAGATGTTTAGCTGTTATATACTTACCTTATTATCAGATGTTTTAGCTGATAAGTATTTATCTTAATTTCAGATGTTTAGCTAATATGTTCTTATCTTGATTTCAGATGTGTAGCTGGTATGTGCGTATACTTATCTTAATTTCACATGTTTACTTGATGTGCACCAGTGATTAGGATTAAAATTTTAATAATGGGACATTTTATATTGACATTCAGAATTTCAATGGGTCATTCTTTAACATTCTTTGTAAATATTTCTGATTTCAATGGGACATTTTCAGATGAAATGTGATAAATGGCACATGGCCCCTCTAATCCTCCCTCGTACCTTATGGTTCATTGTGGCGGAATCGACATTGGCGATATACGAGGTGCGAAGATTGGCAAAAGTCCTCCATCATTTCTTAAAACGTACCCTACTAAATACAAAAATTATTTGGTCACAAGTATTGCCAAGAAAACAATGGCGGTATTCATCAGATACTGGTGCCATGGAAAGATCTAGGGTCAGATTAAATAGCCATGCAGCCTCAGAGTACACACGGCTAGGGGGGGGGGGGCATCTATAAAATACCCAGATATGAAAGTGTCCAAAGAAAGTCTTTGGTGTGTTGATGGGGTGCACCTATCAAATGTTGGAAATGAAGTGTTTTTGAATGGTATTCAGGAGCACTAGAGGACATAATCGTTAATCAAGCTACCGTCTCCCCTGCCACAAATTGAAATTAAATCCTTGTTTGGTCCGGCTGTAAAAGTGCCGCTTCCCCCACTTTGTGGCGGAGGTCAGATCATGTCAACGAGTTGTCATGATCGGACCTTTGGCGAAAGCGCGGCACAGTATGTCAGTTTGAACTTATTTGTCTTGACTACTGATCCCAGGGTCAAGTACAACGCAGATTAATGGAAATTTAATGTGCCAAAAAATATAACTTTCCTTAATATGGAATATGGAACTTTATCTATATGCTTGTGTGCTTTACGAATTTAATATATCTTGTGTGCCTTATGAATTTAATATTTCTTGTGTGCCTAATGAATGGAACATTTCTTGTGTGCCAATAATGAACATTTCTTGTGTGCTAATAATGAACATTTCTTGTGTGTCAATAATGAACATTTCTTGTGTGCCAATAATGAACATTTTTTGTGTGCTAACTTTTCATGTGTGCCAATTTCTAATAATTGTATGTGCTTTTAAAATTTGAACTTGTTTTGAAAATGTTTTCGAGAAAATACAGCCGCGACCAAACATTGCCAATGTAAATAAGTTAATAAATTTAATTAATTTTAACATGTTCTTTTTTAAACAACTTGCAGCAATACAATGGTTCGATGCTGTCATCATCTCTTTTAGTGCTGTCGTCGTTATGTATCTTGCCACGATATAGTTTAAATATTACTAAGGTTGGCGTTAAACAACAATCAATCAATCAATGGTTATTTATTTTGGTATCGTTGTGTCGTCGTTTTCTCCGATAATCAATAGTGTGTCCACTAGAGTTATCTCTCTTTAAACAGATTTTATTATAATTTATATGAACATGTTGAACTGCTTTCCAAAAATGTATCTATTTATTAAAATAAATCATATATTTTTTTTTCAACGCAGGCTAGCTTAGTATGAGTGCGGAAATATCATCTTAGATAGAATAAAAACTGTCATTTATTCATTAAATGACGTTAAGACAAACTCACACAAAGTGGAAATAAGTTGTCATGGATACATTAAATGACTCTAAAAGAAAATACAACACATAATCATACATACATTTTGTTTTGCAAAAAAATGCCACGCAAAGATGGGAGAAAACACAGGCCAAATTTCTAGTATTGTAAAGCAATACCCCCCTTCCCGCAAAAGATGAAGTTAATAGAATTTATCCTAGCAGCTATGGTTTCTACGCTAAACATGACATAGTATCATATAAATCATGTCTTGGCCGATAATACTTTCATTTAGTTTAGTCGAAGTATATATTATTTTGGTATTTTAAATTTGCTATCAAAATGAGAACAAGTGCGTAAAAATAACTAAATAAATTACTAAATAATTTGGGGTACTTCGTCAACACAACTTTTGAGATAATTACGTTAGGTTATAATACAAATGTACGTTCAAATTACTTGTACATGTACACATGTATTTTTTGAATATAGTAATTAAAAAAAAATGATGAACTAATTTCCATAAAATATATAACAATACTAAGAACAGGCCCCGGCGCCATAAAACTTGAGAGTTTACTTAAGTCTGATAATATTCTCAAATAAGGAAATACTCAAATTTAATTGGCTGAGAACACAGATTTGAGCAAAAAAAAGTTTGCTCAGCAAAGAAAACGTTTTGTGGCGCCGGGGCCAGGCCTAAATGATATCGAAATAAAATTACCTCTTCTTTCTCCATAACGAACTTCATAAAATAACGGATTTCTATTTGTCCCCATCTTTTAAATATCCCCGTAAGTTATGTAATGATTGTACGGTTGACAATTTCAAGTGTCTTGTCATCTAACTTTAAAATAACTTTGATTAATAACTTCTTAATATATTGTTATCTGTGATAATAAGTGAGAAAATATGTTTCACTGAACTACGGTATTTTGTCCTCTCATCAGTGCGTGTGGACTACTTGAACAGTTCACAATTCGTCCCAAATTGTGACACGAATGAAGTTTCTAGTACTTGTGTGGTATGAAGAAGGCAAGAAGACGATTAGCAATTACTTAGTAACACATATGTTAATCAGTGTGCTAGATTCATTAATTAACACATATGTGTTAATCAGTGTGCTACGTTCATTAATTCACACATACGTTTGAAGGGGCGGATCCAAGGAGGGGGCGGGTGCCCCCCGCCCCCCCCTAAAATTGGAAAAAATATGGTTTTTTTGCGTAAAATCGTGATTTTTCACACGAAATACTTCAAAACTTTTCGCGCCTCGCTCCGCTCGGCGCCATTATTTTAAGTGCGCCCCCTCCCTAACTTGAAATCCTGCATCCGCCCCTGGTTTGTGTATGTGAAAATTAATTATGATTTGATGTGATTTTTGATGTTTTAACGCCACTTTCAACAATATTTCAGCTATATCATGGCAACCAGTTTTAGTGTTGGATGAAGCCGCGCGGGAGTACCCGGAGAGAACCACCGACCATGGGCAAGCAACTGGTAAACTTTATCACTTGTGGATACGAGTCGAGTGCACCCTTTTTGTAATTTACAAAGCCGGGCGCGAACCCACGCCGTATTGGTGATATGCTTGTATGAGTTGTTAGATCCAACGACCTAACTCATTGAGCCACCCGGGCCCCCCACACACATTATATGTGCTACGTTCATTAATTCACATATACCGGTATGTGTTAATCATATAGTGTGCTACGCTCATTCATAAAATCTAAATATGGGAGTCGAATTTGGAGTTCTCCATGACGGCCGTGCACGGGTTAACCATCGTCGGTAACCCACGGTTGATTCCGATACGTTCCTCTCTCTCTATATATATCACCCGTGTGTCAAATCGCTTGTAAACATTCGTACTCATGAATTGATATTCATCGTTGGTTTGCTATGGCGGCCATTTTGAATCCAAAATGGCTGCCAAAATACAAAAATCCTCCGATTTGGGCCAAATTTGATTTCCAAGTAGATTATGATGTTGGGAATTGATATATCCATGGTTTGGGAACCATATTATGATCCTTCAGATCATATCATATCTTGTGTATTGTTCGTTTGGGGGACATTTGTAGCGCTCTGAGTTACAGTAACCAATATTTAAATGTGTTGTCATCATGATGATTCATTCAACATATGCCAACATTTTGAAAAATTAGGTATAAAAAGGTTAGAATAAACGTTGGCATAGGTTGAATATGTTAATTGTTATATAAACATGACTGGTGTTGTTTAATTCGGCGGAGGACATTTGAGCCAAATGACAACCCAAAAGAGCGAAAAAAAGTGGACATTGAGCGAAATAAAAACAACCCAAAAGAGCGAAATCTAAAAAAAAACAGATGGACACATCTAGTGAATTAAAATGTCTGTTCTCGTCTGATATTTGTATCCAAGTGTCCGAGTGTACTTTTCTCTGGTAATTGTACCACTTATTTCTATTTTTTTCTTATATTTATTTATAACTTTATATTTTAATATGATTTATTTTATATCTGAAAATATCATAAGATATGATGAAATGAAATTCGCTCAAATGTCCTACTAAAATCTCAGGTAAATGAAAAATAGTTTTCGCTCTAATGTCCACCTGAAAAAAATTCTTTTCGCTCAAATGTCCTATGCCCGTGTAAAATCGAGGGAGATATCAATGTACTCCACAATTAATTTTTAATGTAGAAGTTGTCCCATGTTTGTGTGAGCATTGAGTGAATAAACTAAGTAGGAAGATATATTTTATTATCATATTTTATGAAAATAACAAAATAAATCAGTACATTATAAGAACATATTTTAAAATATATATATATCATACACTATGAAAATAAATCAAATTTTAAATTTAGATTTTAAGACAATTAAGAAGTACCATGGAATATTTAGAATTTAGACTTTTAATTTAAGTTATACTAAAATTAGCTGAAATACATACAATATGTACTCATTTTCATCCCATTATCACTGTCGTCAAAGAACTTCGGTTGAATAATGTTTCGTCATGATCAACTTCTGGCATGTTATAAAGCTGTATTTTTTAAAGAAGACACAGACGATTTTCGAAAGTTTTGATGAATATACTTATATAATGTATTATATTATCAGGCTTTATGATGGGTATTGTCATATTGTCATTTTTAGATATAATTTTTCAGAGGAAAAGTCTATTAGTATCTGGTTATAACTTAAAACTTGATGTTAAATTCCGGCTATTTCAAATTGTAATCATGTATATGACAAAACCGGAACGAATGTACATAAATAAGCATTGTATTTTTCACTGTAGGAAGCCTAAAACTATTTATGGTAGCACGCCAGTGTAAATCATCATTTATCTAAGCATTATAAAGGGTTTGTGTGCTTTAAGTTCGCATATAGACTACTTTTTCATAGCATTATTTGATGATTTCAAACTCATTATTATCATTTGTCATTGTTTATGTCCAGCATTTTATCTATATCTGAGTAATCGATGAAATTAACCACAGCAACCTATGCATTTTGTATATAGGTAAAAAAAAAAAAAAAAAAAAAAATAGTCGACTGATAACGATATCTTCTGGTTTCAAGATATAATAATGCTATATGATCATAATACTTATTTTTTGTCGTCACCAGTATGTCAATTCATGTTGAGCTGACATAAGCGGAACCTGTCGAAATATTTTCACCGGAGGTCTTTGGTGACAGTGGTTATGGCATTAGAAAGTGTCATACTGTACATAATCTATATATGCCGTGGCATAATTAATACGGTAATTAATTCTGACATAAAAATATCTAGGCAATAGCATCATTACTTATACAATCGCAGAGATATATTTTTGCATTATCGGAATAATATTTTCTTGACCAATAAAAAAACTGGTGTACATTATGTAATATAGAGGTTCGGACTTTTTAGTGATAACATTTAACGAGTATAGTGTTGTAGTGTGGATCTTGCGTGGAAGCCACTGGAGATTTAGAATTAATTGGACTATAATTCAGTACCCGAAAGTTTCAAGATCTGAGAGAAGTCATTGTCTGCACTACATTTCAGATCTCGATGGAAGATTTTGATTAAACAATTCATATTTTCTTCTTCGACAGCATGTAAATAGTATATTTTCTGTAATGACAAAAATTTAGAAAATTGCATAACTAGATGATTATATGATGGCACACATTATTTTGCTTTATTATACTTTAGGATTATATTATCCTTATTTGTCTTTGTTAGCGGTTATTTTAGTATATTGACCGGTCAATATTTTAGTACATTGACCGGGTCCGATCAATATAATGTTTTCTTCCGGATTTTGTCCGAACTCGTTTTTTGTCTTAGATACAGTATATACAATAACAAAAAAACATGTCGTCTGACAGATTTGCAAGTATTGAGTATAATATAGCAAATAGTTCATGACACTTCGGGCCAAATGCAGTTTATGGACCAGTCTGTCATCCAGAAAATAATATTTGGACTTCAGCTTCGCTCAACTTCGCTTCGGTCCATACAAATTTTGTGGGAGACATCCCGGTCCATAAACTGACATATGGCCCAAGTAGTGACATGAACTATTTGTTAAATATTTCATAGAAAACCTTCGCAACGTATTTAAATCATCCAACAGAACTAACGGTATGTGCTTTCTGATGCTGAGTTATACCTCGCAGCAGATAAACTATTTTATTATTTTCTATTCACCTTTGCCCCTGTTGGTATTAAAGTTTGGCATCTGGTTAATAAATTCCTACAAAACAATGTGTTTGCAAAAAAAATGTCTATGAGAGTAATAATTTGTTTTGACTACATTATATATAGGGTTAGGGTTATTGTACATGTGCGTAAAAAATATAACGCCACTTTCAAAAATGATATGGATTAGGCACAGCCTACCGGCGAGCATCGCATCTACACATAGACATGTACATGTACAAATACACGTAGTAGTTTTGGGTTCTTTTCTTCGTTATTCTTGATTATTTTTCTTTGTTCTTCAATTCGACTTACCCAGTTAATTCTATTGCAAAGGAGATTTTTTTGGGCCGAGATATATCGGGGACGACTTTTCTAGGGGCGAAACAAGACGGTCTAACTATTGTCCATTTTTTAAATAAATTAATCGTTTCATATAAAGAAGCTGTACGGTTTCCTTTCTAATTTTTTGGGGGGTTATTTTTAAACTTGATAGTTATTTTTTATTCAAATTAAAAGGCTATTTCCTGTACTTCACTCCGATTGTCCATTCTATGCCGAAACTTAGAATCCATTTCCGGTTGGTATTGATCATATATTGATTCATCTCCTTACACACATGTTGCTGTTTAACTCGCTGTTGCATTATATACATTTGTACAGTGTACATGTTTATACAACTAAATGAATGAACTTGCATCTTTGGTGTAATTTATCGATATTGAGTTTCGGTTGACTTTTCAGACATTAAGTTTGGGTTGACTTTTCAAACATTGAGTTTGGGTTGACGTTTCAGACATAAGACTTTGGGTTGACTTTTCAGACATAGAGTTTGGGTTGACTTTTCAGACATTGAGTTTCGGTTGACTTTTCAGACATAGAGATTGGGTTGACTTTTCAGACATTAAGTTTGGGTTGACTTTTCAGACGTTAAGTTTGGGTTGACTTTTCAGACATTAAGTTTGGGTTGACTTTTCAGACATTGAGTTTGGGTTGACTTTTCAGACATTAAGTTTGGGTTGACTTTTCAGACATTGAGTTTGGGTTGACTTTTCAGACATTGAGTTTGGGTTGATTTTTCAGACATTGAGTTTGGGCTGACTTTTCAGGCATTGAGTTTGGGTTGACTTTTCAGACATTGAGTTTGGGCTGATTTTTCAGACATTAAGTTTGGGTTGACTTTTCAGACATTAAGTTTTGGTTGACTTTTCAGACATTAAGTTTGGGTTGACTTTTCAGACATTAAGTTTGGGTTGACTTTTCAGATATTGAGTTTGTGTTGACTTTTCAGACATTAAGTTTGGGTTGACTTTTCAGACATTAAGTTTGGGTTGACTTTTCAGACATTAAGTTTGGGTTGACTTTTCAGACATTGAGTTTGGGTTGACTTTTCAGACATTAAGTTTGGGTTGACTTTTCAGATATTGAGTTTGTGTTGACTTTTCAGACATTGAGTTTGGGTTGACTTTTCAGACATTGAGTTTGGGTTGACTTTCCAGATATTGAGTTTGGGTTGACTTTTCAGACATTAAGTTTGTGTTGACTTTTCAGACATTGAGTTTGGGTTGACTTTTCAGACATTGAGTTTGGGTTGACTTTTCAGACATTGCATGTCATAGTTCATAAAGTTGATGTTACAATATATGTACAAGCTTTCTTTCAAATTCAATATAGCGCTATAAATTTGTCAACGTAGTTTTCCTCACTGGCTGCTCATTTTATTTCTTTGTATGTGAGGAGATCTAATTTTAATTGTTAAATTTTGATTTTCTTAATATTTAATTAACATGAAGATAAAGTGTCTTGAATTCCGTTTTATTTTTTTCTTACATTAAGATATTTCTCCAAGCCTGTTTGATTTCTATATTTGTACATTACATGCCTAAGAGGTGAATTAATACCAATCTAATTAAAATTGGATCTTTAATTCTCCCGGTTTTGTTATGTCGCGCATTAATTAGATTGAATTAATACTAACTGGTATGTTTAAAGATCGTGGAATTTTTGGATTAAATATTTTCACTTAATATGTCACTTAATTTTAACTAAAATCAACTGCATAACATTAAAAATCCGCTCAAAAGAAGGTTTTAATAGCAAATCGCAAAATATTTGACAGCAGATAACTGTTTTCCAGTATTGTAATGCAAATAATATGCGCGTGACACAAGATTTGAACACTTTCGGGGAGATTATCGCTCATGCGCAATGTTCAGTTGATGAACAAATATATATATATATATATTCCGTGTGTACCACATAAGAATAATTGCAACAACAAAAAATTATACAGATTCCTCAATAATCATTGTCAGGAACATGTGCGCTTACCTCAGCATCCATGATTGTTTTATCTTTTCTTCACGAGGTCATGATCGGCAATCATCGGAACAAAACAACCGAAAGTTAATCAGTCTCCACAACAATGGCGAGAATGATAAACATGTACACGGATTTGCAGATTTCTAGTTATTGGGAACATATTTCGACTTGAAACATGCATGAATAGCTTAGTAAAGGTACCGCCGTATTCCAAATTGAAAACAAAAAATTTCACACATCAGGTAGATCAAAAAATAATTTTGATAAATACATGAGACAAAAAATATTTTTCAATTTTTTTATATCCCCGCGACGAATAGTCGGGGGGGGGGATATTAATTTACCCTTGTTTACAAAAGATTTACTAGTAAATTCAAGCAGATATTTTATTTCTATAAAACAGTGGATGGCTCTATATGTAGCCAGGCATTGGGTGGGGCGCTTGTTGTTTTTGCAGGCCACCTCCAACATTGTGATATTGTCTCAATCCCTCACACAAGGAACATACTTTACAAATAAAGAGATGAGAAGTCTACAGACATTAATCAATTAACAACAATTACATTTATTTACCCGCAAAATCGTGTGTTGCCTGGAAAAGTTTTTACTAAGCTTAATGAGATTATCCGTTTCTATATTTGTACAAGCATGCTTTTTTATGTCCGAGTCATAATTCTTACTTTATTTTACTTGTCACGTGTTTCGTTCACACTCGAAAGCTGGTTAGGTCATTTGACATTAAATTCCTGGGGACACGAGTGGACAGACACACTCTCTTCAGTCCAACTGTACTTGAATCGTGTGTAATAAAAACAATTCTAATATGACGTCATTCAAACACTTTGAGTCCAAACCCGTGGTAAAATTAATATATACCTACACCCATTGTAATTTATGACGTCATCGACAATTTATAACGATATTTTACCAATTTTTATATATTAGAATCGAAATAATTCATGGTAGCCCGAATTAATATAGGCATAAAGTGCCTACCCGTGGTAAAAATAATATAAATTCGGGCTACCATGAATTATTTCTTGAATATAAGTATGACAATACGACAACCAATTGTCAATAGAAATAACCAAACAAACCAAACCAACTAACTTCCGCCGTCAGACATGTCAGATGAGGTGTACCGGGTAAACATAAAGTCTCAACGGAAAGGAATTTGGTCAACTATTTAACAGAAAATTACTGACAATTTTGCAAAATCACGAATCACCGCAATTTCCAAAACAGAAAAGTAGTGTTTTTTTCACGCACAGTAATATGTAAACTTCCATTCGCATTTAACTCAATCGTAACTACTCGACCATTCTCGCTACCCTGCAAATAACCTCGTACGTAGATAGTAGAAATTCTTCTTAAATTGTTTGTCGGAAGTTAATTATATATAAAGCCGCACAAAAATATAGTCTACGAAGATCCAATATGGAAGACATACTAAGTAAAATGTAATCATGCAAAACTAATTAAAACTTTAACTTTTATCAATGAAAATAATAGAAATATAGAAAATTGTTTAAAATATAACTTTATCAAACTTTCATGTAACTGACATGTGAAAAGTAGTGCGATTTATACGTCTACTACGTACGAGGTTATTTGCAGGGTAGCGAGAATAGCCGAGTAGTTACAAGTGTACGATTGCATTTAACTAGTATTGGGAAAACACGTCTGGCATGACTACATCATTGTACTAAGAGGGGAAGTTTGGGCCCATGAGACTAGTTTATCCCCCCCCCCCACCACAACCACCTTTTGTTGGTGTGCTTGTACGAAGCCAGAATAGTAAACAGTCGTGTGTGATAGGGGTATCAATCTTGCCCAAATTTTCGGCGATTTTCCGCTTTGAATTTGGAATGGTGTTGATGTTTATTTACGTTTTTATTTTATTACAAAAATATAAAAAAAAAATCAATCGAAAAAATGAATAAATGATCTGGGTACGATTCCATTTTCTTCCACAAACAAAGATACTGCCACGACTTATTATAAACAATATACAAATACAAATGTATAGATGATGTCACAGAGGTCAAATGTCATCAGATCTCCCCACGGGATTGGTTGTCGTCTATATAAATTTCCACGTCATTGTCTTCCACCAACTCATCGAATGAATTATTTTTATGATATTTTTGTTCATTAGGATGATGTCCATCATGTTTCCCTTCATGTTGGGACACATCGTAACTCCTCTTTTCCTTTCGGAGGTGGACAATTGCAAGCAGGACAAATAAAATCACAACTAAACCATATATAGAACCTGAAATAATGGCCGCTCTAGTCAGTTTCTTATCGTTTGAAATATAATCACAGTTACCGGTTGATAGAATTATTCTGAAAAAAAAAAAATACAACTATATGTCTATATTAACACACATATTAAATATATATAACTATTAAGAAGAAAACTAGCTTATATTCACACACAGTCTGACACAGATACAATATATAAATACAATGTACTTGTAAATAATGATTTAAAATGCTTTGATTGTTGTTTATCGGCAAGTAAAGAGGTGAATTGTTTTCCTAAGCAAGCCCGAGCATAGCTAAATGACACAGTTTCTTCGCTGTGACGAAAAACCCGCCGTAACGAGCTTCCGCAAGTAGTGAATGGTGCATCCAATAAGCAATTTCCCCATATACTAGTATAGAAGCCGGGGGAGGAGTGCTTCGTGTATGGAGAATTTCATGACTTAATATACAACTTTCAGTAATAAGTCATATATACCGGGTATATTGAGAAAGTTTGGTAGTAGTAGTTGGTGGTTTAAGCGTATGTCTATCATATCCTCTTGTTCCTGTGGCCATATCACTTCCGCCTATAGGCCCATTCCGATGTCACTATTTCATCTGCAAGATTTAATTTCTCTTCATGAATACAGATGAAATACTGCACACGTGATGATAGGTAGCAACACATTATCTCAGGGTATTTCGTTTTTTTCTCACTCACCAATTTAACAAATTCCCTGAAGAGCGCCGATGTGTAAAAATAAGATATATTTGCTCTGCTTTGTGATACAACAGCTTTAAAGAAGGGGGTCGTTATACTGGATGACTCAAAAACACAACTGGTTCTATGGACGTGAAATAAACACACAACTGGCCCTATGGACGTGAAATAAACACACAACTGGCCCTATGGACGTGCTATAAATACACAACTGGTCCTATGGACGTGAAATAAACACACAACTGGCCCTATGGACGTGCTATACATACACAACTGGTCATATGGACGTGAAATAAAAACACAAATGGCCCTATAGACGTGAAATAAACACACAACTGGCCCTATGGACGTGCAATAAACACACAACTGGTCCTATGGGCGTGAAATAAACACACAACTAGTAATATGGACGTGAAATAAACACACAACTGGTCCTATGAACGTGAAATAAACACACGACTGGTCCTATGGACGTGAAATAAACACACAACTGGTCCTATGGGCGTGAAATAAACACACAACTGGCCCTATGGGCGTGAAATAAACACAACTGGTAATATGGACGAGAAATAAACACAACTGGTCCTATGGACGTGAAATAAACACAACTGGTCCTGTGGACGAGAAATAAACACACAACTGGCCCTATGGACGTGAAATAAATACATATCTGGCCATATGGACGTGCTATAAATACACAACTGGCCCTATGGACGTGTTATAAATACATAATTGGCCCTATGGACGTGAAATAAACACACAACTCTGGCCCTATGGACGTGCTATAAATACACAACTGGTCCTATGGACGCGAAATAAACACACAACTGGCCCTATAGACGTGCTATAAATACACAACTGGCCCTATGGACGTGCTATAAATACACAACTGGCCCTATGGACGTGCCATAAATGAATGCCATGGCTATGGACAATGACGTACTACATTTGTACTTGTAAATAACAGACTATTTGCAGCAGCTTTTATTAAGCACACATTCTTAATGATGGTCGTTGCTGACTCGTTTAAATGGGCAAAGTTTCAGGACCCATCAAGTGTATTCTCCATTTCCTTTTGAAATCTATATTTCTGTCAATTGCTCTATCCCGGTCCCACCTTTCTATAAATAGGATTTATTGTCTGTAAACCAATAGTTGTTGTTCGTCTCTTTTAAACACCCATAATTAATCCTATTATATTGTATATGTTGGTATTTGGTATTCCATAAATAAACGTTAGAAAATATCGAAGGGGCAATCAAAAAATGGACAATCCAGAGAAACTAGCAACACAGGTCACACAAGATGAAGAAAAACGAAACAATAACACAACACAATATGTGTTAGACACCACTATACGTAAACAAACGTCATGCTTTGTTTGCCACTGTATTCAAACCAGGATACTAATGAAAACGTCGATATGAAATTTTGTGCGAACGACACGTTTCAGCAGGTATGCCATACATATTGATCATGTTGGTTATTACTTAACGTAAGAGTTAAATTGTTCACAAGATTCGATTTATGCCTTGTACATTAAAAAATGAGAACTTTTAATGGGCAGTGTTTGGCTGTTGCTCAAACATGTTCATATATCTAGGAATAAAATATGTCTAAAAGCAATAAATCAGAAACAAGTGATTGCACTGAGATGATTATCTTAGGGTTCCTAGTAGATAAGTTGAGCCATCACTTTTAAAGTTTTACAATTGTCACTAGGACCTGGTTAACCATTACGGAATATCTGTGTCACAAATGACCACGGATATGTTTCTGTTGTTGTAATCACATTACGGTCCTTTCCTCATTCATATAGTTTATCAAGAGATTTGTAACAAGAGTAACATGACGGTTTCCACTAGTGGAGGTGGAATCGCTAACCCTTCCGGAGCACCTGTTCTTCTTGTGGAATTAGCGTTAACCCTTCCGGAGCATCTGTTCTTCTTGTGGGATTAGTGCTAACCCTTCCGAAGCACAGTTCTTCTTGTGGGATTAGTGCTAACCCTTCCGGAGCACCAGTTCTTCTTGTGGGATTAGTGCTAACCCTTCCGGAGCACCTGTTCTTCTTGTGGGATCAGTGCTAACCCTTCCGGAGCACCAGTTCTTCTTATGGGATTAGTGCTAACCCTTCCGGAGCACCAGTTCTTCTTGTGGGATCAGTGCTAACCCTTCCGGAGCACCAGTTCTTCTTGTGGGATAGGTGCTAACCCTTCCGGAGCACCAGTTCTTCTTGTGGGATAAGTGTTAACCCTCCCGGAGATTAGTGTTGTGTATTATTTTTCAAATCTTGCATTGTTTTGTAAATCATTGTAATTTTTCTTTTTTCTTTTGTTTTGTCTGTTCTTTCTTGGGTTTACTTCTTCTTATTACTTCTTTGGTTTCTTCAAACTTCTTCATCAATAAGGAAAAATAAAGTTTGATCTTTATTTTATATGAATGTGGAAACAGCATGTACATATTATCTTCGTGATATATAAACACAATTTTAATTTGTCTGACATCATGCCGATTGATTGATTGATTGATTGATTGATTGATTGTGTTTAATGCCACTTTCAGCAAGATTTCAGCTATATCATGGCGTCCAGTTTTAGTGGTGGAAGAAGCCGGAGTACCCGGAGAGAACCACCGACCATGGGCAAGCAACTGGTAAACTTTATCTCTTGCGGCTGCGAGTCGAATACACCCTTTATTATAATTTGCAAACCCGGGTGCGAACCCACGCCGTATTGGTGATAGGTTTGTATGAGTTTTAGGTAATCCAACTACCTAACTCACTGAGCTACCCGGGGCCTCGACATCATGCCGAGAGTCCTACTTGTACTTACTTATATTGTGTAATAATTTCCATTAGAACGTCATAATATTTACTCTTTGATAAGTTAGACTCCACTTTATCATCAACTTCTTTTATGCACTCTTGTGTTAAAATGTCTTGAGTGATCGATCCAACCTCCGTATATACCTAGTAAATAAAAAGTTAATTAAAATCTTAGACATTCATATTAGGATTTATATTCAAATACATTGTAGGTATCAAAGGGTTAGGGTTAGTGATATGGTGCTTAGCGCATCGTGACGGTCAGTTTTATTGGTGGAGGAAACCTGAGTACCCGGAGAAAACCATCGACCTGTCGAAAGTCACTGACAAACTTCATCACATAATGTTGTATCGAGTGCACCTCGCCTGATCGTGATTCGAAGTCACAACGTTGGTGACGTCAGATAGGTATCTAAGAAAAGTTAGTAGTGGACTAAGAGACCAAGAATGCTCTGATTGGTCCAATATTTGTTCTATTCCTTGCACATATATCATGTGCAGTGAAGTATATCCTACATTTTGTAGCAGAATTTGAACGTCTTTACGGAACGAAATGGCTGAAATATTGTCAAATATGACGTTAAACACCAACAAATAATAATAATAATAAGGCAGAAGAATAATCTAATTAGATCAATAATTAGAGGATAATATATACTCATCAACTGTATATTCTTTAAACGAATTAACGATACCCATTATGGTCGAGTAAATTTTAATAAATCTACTAAAGTAGGAATGTGTTCTCTTACTTAATACATTTCCATCTAAAACCTGATTTTATTTCATATTTTTACATTTTTAAAATCAAGAAAGCCTTTTTAGTTAATAGTTTATTTACACTTTAACACTCCCTGTAAGAAATGATTATCCAGCCCTTAAGTTATATACCGTAATTGCATTAATTTTTCGACAAAAATGTAAGAACGCTATTTCCCGCCAAATAACATGGTTGACTGCACATCATTATCAATCATCCCACCGAATATTAAAACTGTCGGACCAACGACCTCAGAGGAGTTGTGTTCACAAAGTATAGCTAAATTGAAAATGCATGACAAACGTGTAGGTCCCATAACTCCTACAAAAATCGTTAATTCAAAGTGGTGGGATAATATGATCAACTACACATCATGACCAATCATCCTACCAAATATGAGAGATAACGAAACAATCTCAGAGTAGTTGCGATCACAAAGTATAATTGCATTGAAACTGCATGAAAAAGTTAAAGTCCCATAACACCTCTAAATATACCCCGAGGTATTCGAATCAAATGGAGGGAAAATATGATCAACTACACATCATACCAAATCATCCTACCAAATTATACTAGTCGATAAAAGAAACAAGGGTTTGATGCTCAATATTTTTTACATAAAGAAAAAAAAAATCGACCAATATTTTATAATTTAGATTCATATGGGCATAACAAATAAAGCAATATCAACAGAATTTCTCAACATCATTATCATAACAAATCATGGACAGACAGAAATTGTCATGCAGTATGGACGTTTGCGGAGTTCAGTAACGTGTGTGACCACCTCTTGCAGCAACGACAGCTTCGTATCTCCGACGCATAGAACCAATCAATCGTTGGATAAAGACTTGGGGGTGTTGTTCCATTCGTGCACAAGTGTGTTGCGCAGCTGTTTCCGGTTGATTTTAACGATGGTGAACACGTTTATCGAGTCCATCCCCTAAATGTTAATATGGTGACAGATCCGGTGATAATGCCGGCCAAGGAAGAACACGGATGTGATTCTGGTTCAAAGAGTCTTGACAAACACGAGCCACGTGACATCATGTTGAAAGAGGTGATCAAAGTTTCGGTGTTGCAGAAAGGACAGAACGATAGGATCAATAATATCGTCTCTGTATTTTACGTTATTCAATGTTCCTTGAAAAATTTTGAGTTGAGCGTCACCATCATGACAAATTCCAGCCCAGATCATAACACTTCCGCCTCCAAAACGGTCGGACACGTACGCACACTGGTCCGTATTAAAACGTTCCTCACTCCTGCGGTACACACGATAACATCCATCGCTAGAACGATGTGAAAATCGAAATTCATCATTAAGAAGGATTAGTACATAAAAGCTATTGGACCAACGACCTTAGAGCAGGTGCATTTACAAAGTGAAATGGGCGGGCGAACAAACGGGCATACCGAAAAACTATATGCCCCCATACGTTATTATACGGGGCATAAAGGCGATACATTTGTATTGCACCACCCACCTTTCGGATATCGTTTATATTCAGATATTTCAAATGTCCCATATTTTGCACCTACTTGTTTATATTGCGAGGATATATCTTAAAAGTTCATGTACTCGTCAGTTCTGAACAAATTTATTATACTTTGTAAATATTGATCAATCAATGATATAAATAAGTTGCTGATAATATTTCAAAATATAATTAACTGTCAAGATATATATATATAGGTTAGTAGGTAGTTTGATCTCCATGGCCTTGTTGTAAGACGTTTACAAAGCAGAATAGGAAAGTCCAGCGGTAGTTCAATACCAAAATAGTAATAGTTTATTATATTATATATATATTAATAATTCAAAGTCTTGAATAGTTAGAAGTTAAAATTAAATTACACGAGAACGAAAGAAAAAGAGCTGAGGATTCTGAAAAAATGTTAACTCTCCGTGCAAGGATATGATGTCAGAGAAAGGTACATGTAATTAATGTTTTAAGATACTAGTAGTATAGTTGTGAGTTAATGTTGTCTAACATGACGGATGCCACCAGTGGAACAGGAACCGCTTACCCTCCAGGAACACTTGTGTTCATCCACGGATTTAAGTAGGGTTCATGTTGCTCAATTTTAAGTTTTATGGACCATTGTTTTAATGTATTTGTACTTCTTCGCGGTATATTTATGTTCACGAATTTCGCGACGGGCATGTTTTCGTGAAAATAAATACTAGCGAATACATACCAAAAGCTTCATCAATAATATTTGACCTTTTATTGAGACACTGGGATTTATCAACCGAGAGATTCTGCCAAAAAATCAGATTAAAGGTCTTGAAATCATTAAAAATCTATGTCAGGAAGAGCTAAGAATTCTTGTACTCCTCTATGCTGATGATAATGTTATCTTTTCAGAAAGCGCAACTGATTTACAAAGCTCATTAGATGCTTTAGAAAGTTATTGTACGCAGTAGAATCTATCTGTAAATGTTGGAGAAAAAACCCTAACGCTATGACCTTTTATTAACGTAAAAGGGAGACAGTAATATGAGCTTAAATTGTATGGATCTATAAATATTGATATTTTTGAGTCATATTCATATTTAGGATTAACTTTTAACTATAATGGAAAATTCACACTTGCAAAAACGAAACTAACATAACAAGCACAAAAAACATTATATACTCTTTGCAGTAAAACTATAAATTTAAATATTGCAATTTACCTGCAGTTTAAACTATTCGATTCTAGAACCTATTTATTGTATTTCAAGTGAAGTTTGAGATTTGAAAATATTGATTAGCTTGAAAGGGTTGATCTACAATTTTTGAAAAGGGGATTGTAAGTCAGGCTCCGGCGCCACAAAACTTGAGAATTTACTTAAGTCTGAGAATATTCTCAAATAAGGAAATACTCAAATTTGATTGGCTGAGAACACAGATTTGAGCAAATAAAGTTTGCCCAGCAAAGAAAAAGCTTTGTGACATCAAGGCCTGAAATAACACAACAATCTATATGGCATATGGAGAAACAAGAATATGCCCTATTCATACCAATTTTGGCGGAAACAATTTGTAAACAAACTCTACATGAAACATGCTACTCGATTTACAAATGTAGTGTGTAAACTGACAAGGATCATAATACAAAAAGTTGCATGATATAAGTATCGCGATACTTGCTTTACCGTGTATAAATAAACAGGGCTTTTATTGAACCAATATGTGTTCTTTGTAATAATGGGTCAATAGGGGACGAATTACATTATTTATATATATCGATATTTCTGAACGAACAGATACAAAATCATTTGGCTAAATTTATCACTTCCTATTATTCTACTAACCCCTGTCAGAATAAGTTAAGTGAAATGTTATCAAGTTGCAAAAAAACTATTTTGAATAATGTTGCAATATTCATAGAAAAAAATAGCAATCTTGTATAATGCTATGAAAATGATAAGAAACTCATCGACTTTAAATGTAATCCATGCTATATATTAAAGAACACTAGTCTGCTAATTTATCCTTTACACGTGATAGATCTATAACTTCTCTAGTATGAACATTAAATTACAATAACTTATGTGTCTGTTCATTCAAATATTATTTGATATTTATTATGTTGATTATTTTATGCAATTTTTTATCATTGTGAACAGAGACGTATCTACGGAAAATAGCGCCTATGACAAGCACTAAAATTGCGTTTTACATTTATTATTTATTAATAATTTCTCCAGGTATTCATGTCTATGTGTATTACATTGATTTTACAAAATTACTTCAAGAAAATTATTTAAAAAATCTTTTTAGGATGTTCTCATATTGGAACATTAGACACTAAAAACCTCTCAATGGCACCCCCTTCACGTGGCGTCCAGAGCACGTGCCCTACTTGCCATACCCTAAATTCGCCACTGTTTGTGAACTGTCTGATAGTACTAACAAAATCTTGAGATATATATATATTAATAATAACTTAAACGGACAAAAAGTAGACAGGTGAAACCATTAAATGGCCCACGTTGATAATTACTAAACTGATACATCTATTTGTATTATTTTGTATAATTATACTAATCTTTGTAACAGATGACATTTTGTGAATATGATTACAGAACAAGCAGAAGATCAATCAAATTAATTACGTTTTATTAAGGGTATGGCGTCATCCCAATTGTCCCACTTTAAAATCATAGGTTAAAATGTAACGCGGGACATTTTGGAAGATCGTTATCGAACAATTAGAACTCTTTTTGTTGGACAATTGGGAATTGTTTTGATAATGATTTAGAATAAAAAGCCATTAATGGTGTAGAGATTATAGGTGATTAATTAATCACAGTATGATATGAAAAAAAGAAAAAAGATAGTATTTTTATAATATATTTTTTTAAATTTATTTCATATTATGAATTTAGACACATGCATAACAAGTGAAGCATCATTTAATTAAAAACTTTTAAAATATAATACATTTATCACAAAACATAGATATTCACATAAAATACACGCCACGATATGGCTGAAATATTGCTAAAGTTGGCATTAAACACCAATCAATCAATCAATCAATCAATCAATCAATCAATCAATCAATCAATCAATCAATCAATCAATCAATCAATCAATCAATCAATCAATCAATCAATCAATCACATAAAATAAGATCATTCCAAGTGTAACAAATAAGAAACAGAGTCGACATAATGTAACATAGTAATATATTGAATATATAAGCACATTTTGAGGTTCTGAAGTCCTTGGTTGAGTTGGGTATTTTTCCTTGGCTTGGTCGGTCTAACTCCTCTGGCTTGGTACTGGATGATGGTCACTTTTATTAACTGCTTGCTCTTCTTACAGGTATAAATATATGTAAGTAGGCTGTAGGTGTTCGGATGTGGGACTTTTATTATCTTTATGCCGGAGTACGATAGAAAAATCTTTTTCACCTAAATTAACGGATTACTTTATCCAAGGGGTGAGAAAAGAAGTTTCTATATTATTGAGATGCCTTATATACCAGTTACTATCGTAAATAGCGACCACGCCGTCGAAGCTTAGATGGTAAATTAAACATAACACAACTGATTGATTGTTAAAATAATAAATGATTTCAAATGACAGAACTTAGTCGGTGAATCCATGAAGGATTTTCCTTTTGCTACTTGAATCCCATCTTTTCATAACAGCTCCTGGATCTACCTGCCCGACAGTATCATTGCGGTGGACGTGAAGCATCGCCAACCCACATGTACACCGGTGATATTTAGTCATTGTTGCTCTATACCAAGTCTTGAGGCACCGAAGAGTCGAGAAAAACCTCTCACATATACAGGAACGGGCGGGTTATGTTAGACATGGTTTATTACATTTTGTAGATATATTTATAACTGAAATTACCAGTTCGTAAATAATGTAATTATAAAAAAAAACTAAGGTTCTCCTCCCTCAGACAGAGGTGACGTTAGATAAAACTAAGGTTCTCCTCCCTCAGACATAGGTGACGTTAGACGTTAGATAAAACTAAGGTTCTCCTCCCTCAGACAGAGGTGACGTTAGATAAAACTAAGGTTCTCCTCCCTCAGACATAG
>MJUT01018644.1:380019-396023 GCA_002080005.1 Gigantidas platifrons | reverse complement strand
TAAAACTAAGGTTCTCCTCCCTCAGGCATAGGTGATAAAACTAAGGTTCTCCTCCCTCACACATAGGTGATAAAACTAAGGTTCTCCTCCCTCAGGCATAGGTGATAAAACTAAGGTTCTCCTCCCTCAGGCATAGGTGATAAAACTAAGGTTCTCCTCCCTCAGACATAGGTGATCAAACTAAGGTTCTCCTCCCTCAGACATAGGTGATCAAACTAAGGTTCTCCTCCCTCAGACAAAGGTGATCAAACTAAGGTTCTCCTCCCTCAGGCATAGGTGACGTTAGCTGATTTTGGCTATCTTGTTTAGGCCCTTTGGTTTTATTGCTCCCAAAACTTTAAATTATTTGACTTTCCAATCTTTCGGATTTGGGCGTACCTGATGAAGGTTATTCCAGAAACGTGTCGTGCGCACTAAATTTGATATCTTCGTTTTTATTAGAAGTAGCTTTATAATCACATGAACATTTGGGGACAAATCAGCGTCAGTATAAGAAATTGAGTATGTCACATAATATCATGCTTTACTATAGTAATGGCCTACGCATACTATACCTTTTTGTCACCTGTAGATAGCAAAATAATCACGTAGTTGTCACATTGTTGAGTGTTCCAGGCTACACTAAGGAACCGGACAAAGTCCTGAGCAGCTGTTATACTATTTGTTCTAAAAATAACACATGTCGTCACTTCCTCTGAGGATTTAACTTGTACAATATGATATTAATGTGTTTGTAAACACTTCCCGGTCATTTCCCCAGTCATGACTTATCATCGGGTTTGTAACCAGATTAACACGACTGGTGTCATTAGTGGAACAGGAACTGCCTGCCCTTCCGGAGTACCTGAGTTCACCCCCGGTTTTTAGTGGGGTTCGTGTTGCTCGATCTTTAGTTTTATGTCTATGTTTTGTAGATCGTTGTTTGTCCTTTCGTACTTTTTCTTTTGGCCATTGTGTTGTCTGTTCTTTTTCGATATACGAATTCTGATTACCTCTTTGGTATCTTCAAACTCTTCTTTGTGCTTTAGAAGATGAATTAATCACCCCCCTGTTATTCCAATTGTAATTAATTTTGACAGATGGTGCATTCTATGAACATGTTATCAATGGAATAAACGCCCGACCTGCATCACCATAGATTTGTAAAGATCGAGTACAAACCGTAATCAAATAGTCAAAACAAAACCCAACTTCAACGTAAAACGTCGAAAGGGAGCTAATTAAATCTGCAGAAATGACCAACACACCAGAATGAGCTTTCCAAAGAAATTGATTGATTATTACTTAACGTTCATCGAGCAGTATTACAGCTATACTCAGAACGAGAACAAATTCAACAATATATAAAACCTAAGAAATGAAGAGGGATTTAAGAACGACTTCTGAGTTCACCGGAAAAGTATGAAGAGTTGGGTAAGAACAATCCGCGTACTACAATAGAGGTCTTTAACGTACACGACGCATGACCCTCTCCACACACACGTTACCAACTATGGTTCGTGAGGAGGATTTCTGTATTATAACCTGAAACCCCCTCCCCCTTATCAAGAAGGTACCCCTATTCGCAATCTGCATGGGGACACATAACTCTGTGGGTTGGAACCCTGGGAACCTTCACCAGTACCCAGTCCAAAGAGAACGAAAATAACTTGTCTACAAACACACAAGGAGGACATTTTAACCACGTGACTTCTTGATTACAAGTAACGTATACTACAAACGTAGATAACAAATTTAGTGCACACGACACTTTTCTAGAATAACTATTATATATCTGTCCCACTGGATCTCAAAGATACTTGTGATACTAGGTTAATACTAAATATTTATATACGTCTGAAAATTGAACCAAGCAGTGTTAGAATTAGATCTTTGAGCCGACACGTTTTTGTTTTTCCCTCGACGGGATTTGAACTCACACCATTGATACACTGCAGCATCATTCGTTTAGTCTTATGTCCAGCGCCCTGGACCTCTCGACCACAACCGCCATATAAAAATATATGTATATAGATATAGATAGCCCATTAAAATAATAGCCCAAGGAGAGATATCTCGTATCACTCGCCCACATTATGATGAACCCGAGCCAAACAGTCTTACTCCTTAACGCTGTGTGCTTAACGGTGACGCAGTACATACTAGTTTTCTTGTTTGACCCGATCGGGGCTCGATCTGTCACACTCGAAGCGAGCACTTTAACGATTACACCGTCGATGCGGTTAATTTCAGTAATAACAAACACTTCTGAACAAATGCAGACATTTTGACTGCTACATGTAAGCTTTGTAACAAGAGTAGTCAATTATAATGACTCTACAAATACTTACTGTGTAGATGTATCAATAGACGGTACCACGGCTATAGATATAATGTAACCATATGTTCCTGTACAGTTTGCACACTTACATGTACCTGAGGCAGCAATCTTGTCTATTAGTGTATCAAGTTCATCAGCTGAAATAGAGTAAAGTGTGTTATAACCATACTCCCAAGTAAGTTATAGATGTAGCGGACATTACCGGTATATGTTTGTAGGAAACACACTTACTGGTCTTGGTGTTTCAGTTTGGAAATACAAAACGTATGAAGATAAATACCTGACCCTTAAGGGTCAATGTGAGCTTGGTGACGGAACCTGCCTTAAAGTTACATGCATACCGTCTATAAAGGACAATATCATTTTCTCTCTTTTAATAATAAGAATGTTGATATCTACTTTGGTGCATATAATTTGAACATGTATATAAAGGACAACTGTTCATAGAGGGCACATTTTCAGGTTTCCTTCCATGCCCTCTATATACAGGTTTGACTGTATATGAGATATATGGAAATATTTGCTCCGTAGAATCAGTGCTAATGGTGTGTCGCAACTACACAAGGTCTGGGGAAATGGTAGTTCAAGTGTTATGTTGAAACTACTTGACATAATATATTCAAATACAAATGTATATCTTAATAATGATTTTCATATACTGTTAGTATTTCTTTTTTTCATTTTGTAGTGTGACATCTATTATCAAGATTATATCCAAGGGCTGACATGTGACCAGGACCGTATTATGATTTTTTGGAACCCCTAGGCTAATGAAATTATGGGGCCCCTCTAACTCTCCTGTAGCTGTCTTGAATATTTTTTACTCGTGATTTTAGCGACATTTACATAGCTTGAAATAAACTTATTGCAAAAAAAAAAATATATATATATTTGAATATCTTTAAGCAGGGCCCCTCAAGTTTGGGAGCCCTAAGCTCTGGAACCCATACTGGCATATAGGATAACCCTGCCCTATGCGTAACGTGCCAAGGACGTAAATCGTTCGAAGTTATCTCTTTTTTATTTAATTTATTTATGGCAATAAAAACATCTACCCAGAGATCCACTTCTGTTTATTGTTTTATGCTACCTGTTCTATGGCTAGGGATGGGTATCTTTGTTTTTAGTATTATCCCTTGGTCGATGCCTCTGCTGGTGGACTATTAGTCCCTGGGCGGATCCGCCGCCCAGTTGACAGTGTTTTACCACTGACATGTATTTATTATCGAAATGTATAGTTCCTGACTATCAGCATATTTCACGAATGTTATTCCAGAAACACAAAATGTGCACTACAAAATATATGTAAGTTATTCATGTTTTTATCTAGATAAATATAATCTTGAAGCTCCACTTGTTTGATGTCAAGCATCGATCAGTCAAGACAAAGAGACACGTACTGTATTAGAGAGAGGGAATAAACTGTGATACAAAATAAGTAGATACAGAAAACTTAAAACTTTATACCATGTCTAATTAATATGGAGTATTTCATACTCCTAAGTGAACATTACAAGTATGATAATGAGAAAATCAAAAGTAAGTATACTTAAGTGACCTTGATGGTCAGACATTTTGAACTAATGTTGACATGAAGATTAACCTTAGGTGATCTAACAATGAAAGGTAATGACCGATATGACGACACGATAGTAGGATGATTTTATATATACACCAAACAGATCAGTGTCATTATATACAGTGCCGGATTTAGATAAAGAGAGGCCCTCGGCTAATCCACTTGTGGGGCCCTCCTAATTCCCCACCTTCACTGGAGGAAGATGGAAGCGTGTTTAATCAATTTCAATAAAGGCGAAGATGATGAGGGGTGTTTAAAATTCTACAATATTCTGAAATGGAGAGCAACTGTGTAAGGAAAATTACTGAAGGGTTTTTAGAAAGTACAGTACGTTATGACAGCATAAGTGTGAAAGTCTAATAACAATGTTAAAAATAATATACACCTGGACCGGAGCCCCCCTAAATTTTGAGGCCCTAGGCTTCAGCCTATCGGGCCTATAGGTAAATCCCGCACTGATTATATGCTTACACGTTACAGACTGGTTAGTTTCGAATTCCTGCAAGATGATTTGTAATGTAGTATTGATGTTACAAAATAACCTGGCAGGCCTGTTTGAACTTCAAACTATGACCGTTGACGAATCTACTATTTATATGTAACACCAGGTTCTCGTACAAATAACAACAATAGGCTATTCATAGTATTGTTGTTTGCATAGTATAGAATATAAAAGGTATAATAATTGTCAATTGACTCTAATTAAATGGATCAGTGAATTCAGATGTAAACTATTTTACCTGTCAAACCTAAATTAAAAATGAAGGTTTCAATTGAACTACGACCGATAGCTACGCTCGGCCAAGTTAGCCTGAATCAACAATACATTGCTATGGTGACGAAATAATGGGATATCTCCATCGTACTTCTTAATTAGATTTCAAGCTTAATTTGCAATATTGGCAGTTTCTATACCAAGTGTCAAGATCCACACTTGACCACCTATACTGATTATCATTTGAACAAATAAACATGTTCGTGTTTGTGGACAGCTTACTTAGTGTCTTCATTTTGTTTTGTACTCATAAATAATAATTCAATTTGATGTGAATATTGTCATCTGATTGGCTGATCTGCCTGGAGTAACATTGGTTATACTTGATAACCTGGGTTCGTGCTGTGACATCGCCAACATATTCATTCGCCAACGACAAATTCAAATAGTTCCATGTGATAATCGTAATTAAAATCGAAGAATCTTTGCATTTTGTTGTAAAAATTAAATTGAAAGGAATACCCAGGTATGTTCAATTGTTGAACAGGTAATACCTACATAACCTTGTTTGGAACAGTTTAAGATGTTCATAAACCGCTTGCGGTTTATTAAGCGTAAACTATCCCAAAACAGGTTATTTATAAAAAAAAATGAGCACATTCCATCAATGTTTTTTAAAGGCTGGTTTACCATGTTGTATACATTATAAATAATTCTATTTACGTCATCAAATTAACACTTTGGTATCGATCGTCAACTTCTCTTTACCAAACGGTTAGAAATCAAGAAATTAACGCTAGAAAATCATATTAGTTTCGTCATATAATTATGAAAAGTGCAAAACGTTTATAGAATGCTTGTCTGTTGGATCAGCATGACAAAGTGACACCATTTTACAGTATAATGCAAAAAAAAAATATCCACGTGAATAGACATGTGAACTGAGAAGCATAATGACGGGTGTATAATCAATCTCTTTCTTCAGGTAGCACGGTAACATTTAGTTTTGAAAAAAGGACACAGAATACAGTGACATATATTGCTGAAATATTTCCTTCATTTCCTGAAAAAAACCACTTTCATACAATATAATAGTAAATACTGACTACTATAATTTTCCTACTTCGCCAGTTTTAATAGTGCCTTTGACTGCTCTGCTTAACTAAGTGCATCCTTCGGTATTTACTGTTACCCTTACGAAAAGCTTGACGATTTCAAAATGGAAATCAGAAGCCGCAAATCAAAGGACAGACAATACCATATCCAATAGAAAAAAGAGCTAAAGGACAAACAAAGACCTTCAACATACTAGATAGAGATCACAAGATGGGCAACACAAACCCCACTAAAACTCAGGGGGTCAGCTCAGGTGAACTTCATTCCGTATAATATTACTATATTTTTTGTATTTCTATTCAATATTTGATTCCAACAGTTCGATGACCTGTTTATTCTGATCTCCCACGGAGACCATTAATTTCGTTGGATGCTCATGACTAATTGATATTAAATCTGTTGGAAGTGTCAGTAACGATTGTTTTTGTCTAAAGAGTAATGGTCTTTTTAACAAACAGATTCTACGTTCCTAGTTAGTAGTCAGTTAACTACGAGCATTCTATAACCCTGTTATTGTACTGTTGAAGTGAATATATGCAGGTTTTGTTTTCGCTTGGTTATGTATATATATATTGCCGTTGGCGATCCAGTTATTAAGAGGGAAGGGTTGGGATAATTTTTGTGCCTTTTCCAAACCAGGACCTGGATTTTCAGCGCCATATGTGGTGATCTTTTTTGTGCTTAGTGAGTTCAGTTAAGATGAGAGGTGATTGTTAGTCTTGTTGTTGATAGTGGAATTGATGACCATCACTGTTTAAACTTTTTTTTATCATAGCACGAACCTCACTAATACATTTAGCAAACGGGGGCGAACGCATGTACTCCGAAATGGTAAGCTTTACTTTAAACATATTTTATTGTCAAACAAATACAGACAATGGATCAGAGGCAAGTTATAAACTTACGAAATCTTCTCCGTTACATATAAATCATTAATTAGACAATACATTACTAAAACATAGCGTTATTTCGTTAATAATTATTTGAGAAAAATTGCATAATACTGCAAGATATATTGTGATTGGTGTTGAGTCGTTGCCGTCAGATGAGTCAGAAGAGCATAAATATTAGACAATCTTTTAGTGTCTAGTGTGTGTCTATGAACAGCTGCTAAAAGTGAGCAGTTGACATCATATGCATAATCTGAATATCCGTACAATATATTGTTAATGGATATATCTAACCCTATATCTCTAATATTGTTCAACATTACGTTTCTCTGATTTACAAACTATTTACAGTGCAAGAAGTAGTGTTCATTGTTTTCCACATAAGTGTCACAGTTACAATAACAAGAATCGATCGGATTACATCTAAAAAGGTCACCTTTTATGCTACTATAATTTTGCCTTAAACGAGAATGTAGAATACTTGCCAAACGAAAAATATCTAGGTGGTTTTGCTGGATTGTTGTAGTAAGTCTTTAATCTAGATTTTGATATGCAAATACTAGGCGAATCTCTGATATATTGGGGTAAATTATTCCAGAGATGAATAGTGGCTGGAAAAATTGAATTTTAATAAAGGGTTAGATGACATCGTGGAATAGTGAAATTATTTGCATTTCGTAAATTCTAAATAATGGTAAGCTGTTCTTGGACAACTAGTAGCACCCGTAGGTGCATACAATTTCCAGCTGGTTCTTGGTAAATTGTATTATTTATTATCGTTCTACCTTTAAATTAAGTGGAGTGTTAAGTTAACCAGTATACTGTATCGTGACTTGCTAGTATTTGGTTCCGAATGATTAAATTACATACAACATAGAATATAATTTAAAGGATAAATCAATATTTACCTTCTTACGTAGAAATGACACAATCTATGTCAAAAATCGAGTATAGTTTAGTCAATGAAATGACATTGAACTAATAAGATTATATTAAAAAAATAAATAAATAAAACCAATATTTACCTTTCTTAATAGAAATTGCATGACCTGGGTCACAAATCGATGATGATTTACAATTCCGTCCACACTGAGCTATGTCTGTTTTAGGATTCGGGTATTCTTCCTTTCTCCAATTTGATTTAAGTGTGGTATTCGAGGTACAGTTCGATGATGGTGAAGTCGAACCTTCTGTGTCAATTGGTAATACCACAACAATAATAGAAATGCACGTCATATATATGCCTGTACAATACATCCATCGGATGGACATTTTCTATTTACATCGACCCACTAAGGTTTCCTGTATGAGTTGATAAGCGTGTTTGTTTAAATATTACCTTGAATGATATGTTAAGACTACCATGGATAAGTGAACACGTAACTATCTAATATATCACAGTGATAAACATGAATAAATAATAAAAAAAAAATTAACGAAACTTTGTGATGCGTATTATCTGAAATCATATGAATACCATAGTTGGCAGTTCTTTCACATTTTCATTAATGGGTGGCTAGGTATTGGTGAAGACCCACGTGTTTCAAACCAAAAGTTGGTCAGCGCGTCCTCGGGTGGCGGAAAGAAGTGGTTCAGTTTCAGGTTATAATACGGTAAGCCTGACTATGGACCATACTAGGGCCCGGGTGGCTCAATGAGTTAGTTAGTTGTATTACCTAACAACTCATACAATCCTATCACCAATACGGCGTGGGTTCGCGTCCGGTTTTGTAGATTACAAAAAAAAGGTGCACTTCACTCGCAGCCGCAAGTGATAAAGTTTACCAGTTGATTGCCCATGGTCGGTGGTTCTCTAAAAATCCAACAACAACAAAAAATAAATGGATCATACTGGGTAACGTGTTTGAAGAGCGCCACGATCCTTGTATGTTAAAGATATCTCTTGTAGATGTTGATTACAGTAGGCGCATTGTCGCCGCTATTTGTCATCCGTGCACATCACTCTAGGCTTTTCCAGCGGAAGTAAAAATTCGATTCCTGGGTTGACCCACACTCCTCCCTCATTTCAATATAATTATTATATTTGGTTGAACTTGTTTTCGTCCTGAATACAGCTGATATACTGCTTACTGGACGTTGAGCAATGATAAATTAATCAATCAGAAATAGATGGATTTTAGTGATGCGCTATAATTCTATTTGATTGATTGATATTTGGTGTCTAACGCCACTGTCAGCAATATTTCAGCTATATCATGGTGACTAGTTTTAGTAGTGGAAGAAGCCGGGGTACCCGGAGAGAACCACCGACCATGGGCAAACAACTGGGCAACTTTATCACTTGCGATTCGAGTGCACCCTTTTTGTATTTTACAAAGCCGGGCGCGAGCCCACGCCGTATTGGTGATAGGCTTGTATGAGTTGTTAAGTAATACAACTACCTAACTCATTGAGCCACCGGGCCCTCACTATAATTCGAACCATATTGTTTTGTCTTTATGCTAACTTGGTCCGTTTTGCTATAACAAATTTATCTGCTCAAAAAGCTAATTCTAATTTATAGTTGTGTCATATTTTCTGACGTATATACATATTTAGTATTAACCTAGTATTTACAGTAACATTGAAATCCAATAGAGAAGATAGATTGCATGGTTGTCATTTGTTTAGCCGTTTGTAGAATATACTCTATTTCCTGTGACTGTATAGTGAATTCTTCGTCATCCTATACAATATATTAAAATTGGTGAGTTCGATTGTTGACAAATTAAAATATATATATACCGCTTAAACACATGTCAAATGTCTATCCATAGAGACAAGGTAAAACTTTCACTGTTGAAGCTATATTTTTGTATCAAATGTGGCCGAGTGGTCTAGTGCACTGGACATAAGGCTAAGCACTTGGTGTTGCAGTGTATCAATGATGCGAGTTCAAATCCCGACAACATCAGCTCAAAAATATAATTCTAACACTACATATACATTTTTGTATATTTAACTCAACTCAAGAGTGTTAGAGCTAGATTTTTTAGCTAACAATTTGTTTTACATTTTTGTACTTCTTTCAACGGGATTTGAAATCGCACAATGGTACACTGCAGAACAGTTAATCCACTAAACGACTAAATCCACTATATAACATCATTCTCTATCCAGAGTTGTCGTTCCTGCTACGCCACACAACACTCTGTCGACGCTCATTTTACAAGATTTTTGTAAAATTTAGAAACAGTAAAAAAAAAAAATCTACTTAAAATTGTTTTAATTATTGTAAATATCAATAAAGATCAAAATTAATCACTAATTTCAAACCAATTCTCTCTCTTAAAAATGATTTTCTCCCCACTTCTTGGAGAACTATTTTGCGGAGGTAATAATTAAAAGGTTAAAAACGACCACAATCATTTTTAAGAGAGAATTCATTTGAAATGAGTAATTTATTTTCATCTTTATATTGATATTTACAATAATTAAAACAATTTTAAGTACATATTTTTACTGTTTCTAAATTTTACAAAAATCTTGTAAAATGGGCGTTGATAGAGATGTTGTGTAGCGTAGCAGGAACGACAACTCTGGATACAGAATGTATATAACATATGACTTCATTAACCGAGATTATACCTTGTTGAATAATCTATTTCATGTCTTCTCACGGGGGCTATCAGTTATGTCAATAGGCCCGCATGTAGCCGATCTGATCAGCGTTTTAAACTAATTTCTCTCTCACCACATAAACACCCATAAAACCAATTATTGCTTATACACTGAAACGAGATGTATTTGATGATAATTATTCAAAACATTATAGGGAGTTGCTATTTGGCATTCCATATGTTTTTTTTATGTCTAAAGAGTAATGGTCTTAAGCCAACAGATTTTACCTTCCTAGTTAATAGTCAGTTATCTTCAAGCATTCTTTGACCCTGTTATTGTACTCTCTCTCTCTGTCTGTCTGTCTGTGTCTGTCTCTCTCTCTCTCTCTCTCTCAATGTTATAATCTGATTCGGTATGCCTTCTTAATATTGTTGGTGATGTCAAAGGTTGCGCAATACTTGAATACCACAGAATTCTCAGATTTTGTTTTTATTTTAAAAATACATTGTGTATATCATAACTACACCACCCTATCAACTTTACTTCATATATATGATGACCAACAACTCATTGTGGTTTGGTTTGATTTTGTTTTTGGTGTTTAATGACACTTTCGGGTTGGCATCTCTTGGTTATAGCAATTTATAATAGACACCATATAGATATACACGATTATATACCTAGCATATCCTTCAGAGTTCAAAATCAAGGACTTTTCATATTTCTTACTTTTTTTTTTTTCAGACTGAAATTCATATTGTTTTGTGTGTCAAGTTAAAGATAACTGAACTTACTTCTTATTTGTAGGCAAATTAGTTGCATATACATTTCAATTCAAAATCAATTTTCATGACGAGACCAGACAAAATATTGTGATGTTTACTCAAATACAATTATACTTATAATAAAATATGCATGTAATTCCATGCGCCAGATAACGAAACCCTTAATTAGTTTCCTTACTTTGTGTCTAATCCATTTTTTCTATTATATTGGCAAATAAACTAAAGGTAACCATTACTTGGAGATTCTATTTGTTTTAATCAGGTGATATATTAAAATAAATTCTCGCAATTGTAGCATACATTTGTTGTTTGTTTAAAGGCTATTCCCCCAATTTATATTGAATCGAGGAAAGAGTAATGTTATCAGTCCCACAATTACCAAGGACGATATATGCATTTCAAATTTAGAAAATAGCCATGATAATGATGATGACCCAGGTCGTTGTTAAGGAAATGTGTAGTTTATCACCACGATACTGTTGATCCCTATATGTAGGGAGTGAATTCTAAGTCCGTCCGTCCGGAAGTATGACACGATTTCTATTCTGTGAAATCTATAACTGCAACAATTTGCATTAAACATTATTCCAAGCTTGCATAGCGATTTCACACATTTTGAAGATGTCCATCCTCTATTTTGGACAGATTTTAGGAAATTGTAAAAATAAATTTCTGCATGAATGAAATTAAGTCATTTTTGTCCCCGTTTGACAATGAGGGTTCCTAATATGTGCAATGTATAACTACAATAGTTTTCTTGATGAAACACTGTATCGAAATTGAACCCGAATACAAATAAACCTTATAAAATATTGAGGGGGGAGACATAAAAAAATGAAACCCTGAGAATCTGGCAACATAGGCGAAGAAAAACAAAACTTTCGACAACACTACACACCAACACACACAAATAACGCAAACAAGACACGAGCTCTCAAAAACTGATTATATATATATATATTGATGATGTAACCTCTTATCATGAAATAGATTTATTAAAATTTTAATGTGAAAACTGATCACATTTTATAATAAATTAGTTTAATCAAATTGAAATACGACCAGTACGTGCAGCGACGCAGTTTTTACACGACGTTGGTCTTGTTTTATTACAGCATGAGCGTTCTTCCATGTCATAATAAGACATCAAATTACTCATCTATATAGAAATTCCCGATCACAGAATATAAAATGAAAAACTTCAAAGAGAAATAAAGTTTCAAAGGAATATCGAAATTAGAACTTGAATTACTTAAATAAAAAAAAAAAGTTTCTGAAATAAGAATTTAAAGACTTTTAATATGATAGGTAGCAATAAAGTCAATGTGATTTAGAAGAATATAACAATACATATATATGTGACCATGACTGAGAAAATGGGTTCAGATGAGGGAAAATCAGATTTTGAGTTTTAGGCATTTTTAGTGTTGTACTATATCAATAAAGCTTATGTGAAAATTTTATGGCAATATCTAAAGTACTTTTCGAGATATGGCCATTTTATATATTAGCCTCAATATAAACCTTGATTTTGTTTTCAATTGATTTTTCATTCTATTTCATGGTTTTCAACAACGTAGCATACCACTTTCTTATTGGTTGACTTAGGCTACTGATATTTGGCATGTCTATTCATCAACTTATTAGAATTCACTTTTCATAGTTATTTTTATCCGTGACCTTGACTTTTGACCCCCAAGGTCAAATTAATGACTGTAATATGAAAATATTGTATCTTGCTCATAACTTTTTTTCTCATTGGGCTTAGACTCTACATTTTTGTCATGTGGCTAGATTAAACCAAATTAATTTACCATATGCTATTATATGTGACCTTGACCTTTTATTTCAAGGTCAAGTTATTCATAATTTGAACAGAAAACATTCTATTTCATGACATGCTTCTCCGGTTAATCCAGACTTCTCCACCAATAAAACTGACCGCCACGATATATTGAGATATTGTTGAAAGTGGTATTAAACACCATAAACCTAAACCATATACCAAGTTAATTTACCATATGCTATTATATGTGACCTTGACCTTTTACTTCAAGGTCAAGTTATTTATAATTTCAAAAAAAATATTCTATTTCTTGACATGCTTTTCTGGGTACACCGATCTTCTCCACCAAAAAAATTGACTGCCATGATATATTGAAATATTGTTGAAAGTGGCTTTAAACACAATAAACCAAAACCAAGCATTATACATGCATTGATAGTTATTGCATTGTCTAAATATTAAACATGATGAACACATATTGTTGTCTATTTTTAATTCAGAAAGGCCTTTTTCCTTCCCCTTTTAGGTCTGTACTCATTATCTTTTTCTTGATTTGTACTTGTATATTTCCTTCTTTGGAACAGTTGGCTTAGGGCATGCCAGTTCTTTAGCTTCCTCTGAATAACAACATTGTCCGATATGGTCATACAAGTACCACTGTCTTGCTGTATCAAAACCTTTATGATTGAAACATTTGGAAGGGTTTGTGTTTGTTAAAGAATAGTTTTGAATTAATGCAAAGTAAATGTGAATTGTTCATATGATACCCTTTCTTTGCACTTTACTACACCTGGATAATAGTGGATTCTTAGAATCAATGAAAAAGCGATAGTAGTCAGTAATATGTTTCAATGGCTTAAAGAATTCTTGCAAGTAAGACTTCCACTCATATAATATTACTGGGTCCATCACATCATTTACAATATATGGAACATAGCCAACATTTCTACTTGACCTTCACACTGTTTCAGTTACCTGTAATTGACAAAAAAAAATATTCATATTATTTGTTCAATATCTCAAATTTGTCATTCAATATAAGCATGTAAAAATTCCTTTTCTCCATAGCCATTTCAAGGTGGTATACTTGAATTATTTAAAGCTTCATTAAGATCAATTAAAAGTTATAGAAGACATTGCATTCATATGCAGATCACTAATGTTGTATTTTGTTAGTAGGTTAGTTGAATTGTTTCTCCTTTAAAACAAAAAAGCAATTTGATTTTCTGAAGGTACAAATGTACAAGTGTACTAGTTCTTTATTGTGAAGTTATCCAAGTTCATTCAAGTATTTATGAGAAATTGAATTTATTTCAATACAAAGACATGTTATTATTTTCTAATAATAAAAAAAAATCATGAAATAACTGGCATATTATTATTAGTATCTACCTATTATATTTTCTGGTAATACATTTGATTTAAGTGTACAGTAAATTGCGCTTACATGGAAAATATCAGTACATAAGATTTGTAGATTGATTTTGTCTCTTTAACTATAACATTCATCTTCTCTCCAATAGTAACACTGCTTTTAATATAGGGTTTTTCCCCTTTACCCAAATTAAATGAGCTGTAAAATGTTCCCTCTGTTATTGTTTCTACATTAGAATTTCACCAATGCATGTTACAGATATACATGTAGTCTCTGTATATATTAAAAAATAGTTATCCTCTGTTGCACATTTATATGTGTGTACATGTTGTAAAGAATTTTGATGTTTTCTTCCATTACACACATATGTATTTAGAACATTAATTTGAATGCATGTGAATACATTTTAAGTGCATTTTACAGTCAGAAAAATCAATAATAGCTGAGTCTCAAAGTGAAAATGGCTCTTATTAAAGTAACTCTTTATTACATCATGTACATAAATTTTAATGAAAATATTTCATAAGTTAAAAGAAAAAAATAATTACCAGATCCTTTAGACCAGACTCCAAAAACATTACATTTCCTTGTTGTTTTGGAGTAGATTGATTCTACTTGCTGGGCATGGTGTGGAAAATGAACTTGTGCATAATCCCAGAAAAAAATAGAGTTGTTTCTACTGACATGGCAGGATTACCTGAAAACATTAAGCAGTATAAATATAACTACAAATTATTTTTATTTAAAAACATAAATTATAAGTTTACAATTCATTGTCAATTGAAAAAAAAATATAACAATAAGTCATTTTTGTACATATTATATTCTATTAAATAAAAACCATGTCTAAAATACTTGGGTTTTTTTCAATGGGGAAGAATACATTTTAACCTGTATGTCTGTGGCATGTACCTAACCCAGTGTGAAACAATACTTAGTAAAATTAAAATGTTTTCATATCCTTTCAAAATGTATAAAAATCAAATATTATCATAACTTTTGTACATGTAGTTCATATAATTATCAAGTTTTGCCTAAAATAAATTATAACAATATAACCATAGTATACCTGCTACATTGTATATGCAATATATTTCAGTACATTTAAAAATACAAAATGTACTGTTCTTATGTTTATTACTTGTGAATTTGATTTTCAAAATGATTTCTGTTTGGCCACATTTTACCATTATTTCATTTTCAAAACCACATAAAAATTGACAAGCTTAAATTGATTAAATTTCATGTGTGTAATATTTAGTCTTGATCAATAATCTTCAGAGCATGTCTATTTAAAAATCATTTCATCATACATGTTGATTCAAGATTTATTTGAAAACACTCAGACACATATACAAGTGTAACAAGAGGTCATTTTTTAAATAATATATACATTCAAGACATGACAATGAACATACGATGAAAAATAATAAATCTGACAGTAAATATAAATATAAAGTTACAACATAATACAGGCAGTTACATACAATCAGAGTAAAGCAGCAGCTTTTCTAACAAAAATTGATAATCGCTTATAAAGTTCTGTATTGCAAATAGAAAGAAGACCTTCAAATTTGGCATGATTAGGGTAGGCTCGATAATAATTTGGCAAATACTTATTTCTAAGGGTGATAATGTTTTCATTTCTACAAACTAATAAAAAATGATATTCGTCTCCAATAGTTTCTCTGCATAAATGACAAATACGCTCTTCTCGGGGTATATTATACCAACGACCAGTTTCTATAGGTAAGTGCAGATTTGATGTTCTAAATTTAGTAATCCAAATTCTGGAGTGTTCCGACAGTCTGAATAAATAGTTCTCAATACAAAAATCCTTTTTGAAAACAGAGTAAAATTGTCCACGAGAAGAGGAA
>MJUT01018644.1:347128-358574 GCA_002080005.1 Gigantidas platifrons | reverse complement strand
CACATACTAATTGTATACAACTTTTAATTACAAAAATTAAAAAGAAATAACTTTAGAGAAATGACGTAAGGAAAACGGATCGTATAATAAAGAATAACATGGCTATCGTTGCCTTGTTTAGTGCCGACTGAAAAAACGTTATATAATGAACTGAAATTGATCACTTTTATACAATTTTTTTTTAAACCATGAAAGTGTTTAGAAAAAACAAAGAACACAACTTATTCTCATAAAGAAATATATATTAACGGTAAACATATGTTCGTATATGGCTGAATATTTTTTTTCAAATCTTAATAGCATATTATACATTAAAACTCAAAAGCAGAAAAAGGAGAAACTATAAAGTTCAGAAAAATAAACCGTTAGAAAGGGTAATATATAAGACTTTCTAAATGTTGCATTATTGTGGCCAGAGATTGTTGTGTGGTTACTGTGATGTGCTCGTCACATGGATATTGACTTTCGTAATGACTGGAGTGCAAATCTCACCGACACTAAAAGTTATTTGATGATGACAATGAAGTGAAGCTTCTACTGAAGAATTTAATGCATCTATGACATTGGATTTTTTTTCGATAAGCATTATTATGTTTGATCACCATTTTCACAAAGAAGTACAAGTCCATCGATCTGCACGTCCATACGACCATGCACCCTAGGTTTTGGTTAACTTATGGATATACGTCAGGATCTTGAATATAATAAATGGTATAGTCACGATAGTACATTAATGATATTTTGTATTGGATAATGCCTGATATTGTCCTTGATATGTCATTGTTGCCTCCGTGTTACCCTTAAGCACTGCGGCTAATTATGTAGGAATATGTTCAATTTTCATTTACTAGATAGGTATGATTAAGCAATGAATTTGGATAAAAAAACCAACAGTATTTACTAATGGTTAGGTCACTGTTAACTGAGAGTTCCAATAAAATGCTGTGTCTTTAAGACTAGACATCAGCTACTAGATATAGCTTAGCAATCATATGCGGGCATTATGATTCCCCGATAGTACATATCTTTTGGCCATTGTGTTGTCTGTTTTCCCCCACTATAAGATATTGTATATCGGGTATTATTAATTCAAAGAAAAAAAATATCTGAACCTCTAGCCATACAGTGATTTCAGAGGTTTTCATGATTTATTATACGCCCGCTCGATGAGAGTCGGAGGATACATAGGGATCCTCATGTCTGTTCGTCCGTTCGTCTGTTCGTCCGTCAAACTTTTGGTTTCCGGATAATAATTAAAGTACTGCTCAACCATATCTTTTCAAACTTTCACACATTGCTGTGTACCATAAAATACAGGTCAAGTTTGATTACGGTGTATTTCACATTTACAGTTCATGAGTTATGACCCTTTTCCTCTTAGAAAATAGAAACTTTTTAGGTTTCCGGATGATATTCAAAGTTTGGCTCAACCAAATCTTTTGAAACTTTAACAGAGTGCTGTGGACCATTAAATACAGGTTAAGTTCGATTACTGTGTATTTACATTTACCGTTCCTGAGTTATGGCTCTTTTTCTCTTAGAAAATAGGGACTTTTTAGGTTTCCGAATGATATTTTAAGTACCGCTGAACCAAATCTTTTCAAACTTTAATACAATGCTGTATACCATAAGATACAGGTTAAGTATGATTATGGTGTATTTTACATTTTCCGTGCATAAGTTATGGCCCTTTTTCTCTTAGAAAATAGGGACTTTCTAGGTATCCGGATGATATTTAAGGTACTACTTAACCAAATCTTTTCAAACTTTAACACAATGCTGTATACTATAAGATACAGGTCAAGTTTGGTTATGGTGTATTTTACATTTTCCGTGCATAAATTATGGCCCTTTTTCTCTTAGAAAATAGGGACTTTCTAGGTTTCCGGATGATATTTAAGGTACTACTTAACCAAATATTTTCAAACTTTAACACAATGCAATGTACCATAAAATACAGATTAATTTCAATTACTGTATGGTGAAATTGCCATTTACCGTTCATGAATTATAGCCCATTTTCTCTTAAAAGATAGGGCTTTAAGGGTTTCTGGATGACAATTTGGAATGCGGGGGTATCTCTGATCACCAGATCAACTTTCTTTAGTTTTATTATTATAGTATTCTAGTTTTTTAAGGTATGCAGGTAAAATAAAATTAAGAAGATTTGACATCTCAAGGTCTATGTTAATTTGTCATTTTGGGGTTAATTGGATGAGGGGTTTTTCAGTTAGAAGGGCATCCGTTTCCATGGATTCATTTTACATTTTGTATTATTCAACATGGATTATATCCTCTCCTACGGCTGTAGCACTGCTTTAATATTTTCCTCTCTTGATTTAAAAAAATAAAAAGATCAACATTCGGTTATAAAAAAAAAAAAACAATTTACAGAGCTCAGCATTGACGAGTTTCTGCGGTTGCTAGGGATAATATTTGGTTACTATGGACATTGTAAGGTTTAAGGAATTCTTATAATACATGGTATATACTGGTTAGTAAATGATAAGATGTCTCTGCTAAGGTGCTGTTGTAGAAATGTTTTCTTGATTAAATGAAAGGTCCAAGAGATCTACAGGCAAATACTGTGCATAGGGAAACCTGTTGCTATGGACGGGCCATAACTATGAATAAAAATATCAAAATGTATTTTTGGAATATGAAATGATATTTGTAGTGTGTATAGCTTGAAAAAAAGTGTACCGCTTAGTCAAATATCAAGTCAAAATATCGTAGATGTCAAAATTCAACCTTTAATTGCAATAATATAGATTAATTTAATGTTTACAAAACCGTTGCTATGGTGACATAACTACGCAAAAAATACTATATGCTACCATAGAGCATTGAAATATCATTTGTAGGGTGTACATGCACATAATATAACATTTTGTCGAAAAGACTATACAAGATATGTAAAATAAAACAACCATATTTGAATTTCCAATGATTAATTGGACCCTCCTCCATTTACGTTGCTAAGCAACAAAGGACAAAGTGAAATCATCCAAAAATTTATTTTTCTTACCTTTCAATGATTGTGCTTAATATTATATCTATATAAACAGTTTCTGAGATTGGGCCAAAATCGGCCCTTATCATACCCACTCCTTTGAGATTCAATATATCAAATTCGAGATTCGAGATTCGAAATTCAATATCCTGATTAACCAATGGGAGGAAAGATAACAAATTGGTGTTCTTTATGAGAAAAATGCCGTTTAACAAATTACTGTGCTAGTAATTAAAAACAATGAAAATGGCAACAATTTTTCGTTTGCGGTATTTAAGATAATTGAAAATAATTTCACTCTTGATGAAGTAACTAAGACATTACTATTTCTAATTATGTATCCCGTCCTGGCTGTAGTCAAAATTTCATCTCTTTCCAATTTATGGTNAGGAAATTGATCGATTTTCGTACCTCCGCACAAAGAAGATGTATTAACCACAAGTCGTAAATCGGAAATCGTAAAAACATTCACGACAAGTTTTGTGAAACAGTCGCAAACTTAGTCGGTAAGTGGTCGTCAGGTAAGTCGGAAATCGTACGATTTACGACCTTTTTTGAAACGGGGCCCTAGAAGTCGAACATTCATTTACCTTGACCGTTTAAAGGGTCATGGTTAATAAAATCAGTAATGAATAGATTCATCAGGCGTAAAAAGTGACCGTTAACTAATTTGGGAGGCCAGTTTTATGAATAGCTTTGCTGGGGGTATTATTGTACAAATTTTATTATTTTATATTATGTTTATATTATCATTTTCGAGTTGAGTATTTATTGTCATTATTATTATTACCAATTACAAATTATATGTTCTATATTTAGTTACTTGTAAAAGACATTGTAAATAATGAAAATGTTACATTTATTTATTAATGTACATATTTGTATGCTATAGTTTTAATCAGTATAATTTTCTGTTGCTACATCAAGCCGCGGCATCAGAGAAAAACATTTATATTAATCAATTGCTAAATATTTAGGAAAGATTTCGAAAAAATGTATATCACAATAACAACGTATAATTATCATTGTTTAAAAAAACATAACGAACAGTTCTTGACAAACTATCACCCAATATCATTACTTAATCTAGATTATAAGATTAGGCTTAGGAATGTGTTGTTTAGCGCACTTTCAAACCAGGATCAAGCTAGCGACCAATAAGGCGATATGTCTCAAAACCAAAAAAATAAATAAGAGCGAAATGTACTTTAAAATATTTCTAGCGACCAATAATAAATATATTTCTGTAATTGCACATTCAACACATTGAATCGACATCTGGGCATACAGGGAATATTTCTGGGCCCCCCTCCCACACACTTCAACAATACAAAGTTGACATTTGACACACTACTGTGGAAATAAGGTACATCTTCTTCTTCTTCCAAATACAGTGCATCCTTCATTTTGAAGATTATCGCACTTGTGCGGGTCAGGAAACGAAGTGTTCTATTTACAGGTGAATATGTGAATATGTACATGTTCCAAAATCAGAAAACATAATCCATTTTTAACATTAAGTGATCAAAGTTTATATTTTTTCACAAGAATACGAAAACATGGGGAGGGTATAAGAGAAGAAATCAGGCTCATTTATTTATATATTCATGGTTTTATTTTTATTATTGTGATATTAAAGTTATCATTTGAAATATATATCTTAATAAGTGCATTGAGCTATGTCATCTGTCATTCTAAATATCTTCATAATCATCTGACACCTCATGGAATTGATAAACATAATTTTATTTCATCATTGTTATCATCATACTATATAACAAAAGCTCAATTGATTAACAACACTCTATGATGACAATATATTGCAACATAGCATTATATATCATAGAATGTTTTCACTGTTTACTTTTGCATAACTAGTCTGGGGTCGTGTTAATGAAAGTATCCCAATATATGCCCTAAGATATTTCTTATGACATATTTTAGGACACTGATAGGACTATCCTATGACATGTATATCAAAGCTGTCTTATTTAATTTAATAAAATAATATCAATGAAAGTGATGGTAAATTTTAATCATTACGTGTACTTTACATTAAACTTTTAGCCAAGTGAGCTGTTTTCAAGATGTCAGCGTGTCACATCATCAGTTATTCAAAAAGGTTAAAGGATAAAAACGTGCAGATTTTGTTTATAAAATGAAAGTATAACTTTGTCTGTCCATTATTTTGTACGTAACTGTTCCGTGTAATGCATTCTGTACTTCTGTACCAAAATGAGCTGAAAAAGAAGTCAAAATTTTTCCGAGTCTGAACTACAGACGCTGTTAACACTCTTTGGACACCTATTTTGGTGTCCTAACATTAAGATAAATTTTAGGACATATCGCAATTTAGGACAATTTCATTAACCCGACTTAGGACTAATATATATCATTAGACCATCCTAAGACACCTTTGTTAACATGACCCCTGGTCTAATTATTTTATGTATTTATATGATCAACATATTTTGACATTTAATATTGTACCATCAGCTGGACAAGTGCAGAGTTTCATTGAGATTTGGAAAAGAGGCTGTTATACTATGTATGTGAATGCTTTTAAACAGATAAGATGCTTTTGAAATAATGTTCTTATCTATGACTATATCTAGAATTTTTTCATTTAAAGAAATAAATGTTGATACATATTTAGAAAGTAAAACAATTTAAAACACAACAATATGTTTATCTAGCAATTAATAGGAGAGCAACACCAGCTGTATATGGAAAGTTATCAAGAGTGTAAATCATCCAAACATTTTAGACACAAATGCACTTAAGTGTTCATTGAATTGAGAAGTGCTTTTTAAAAACGAAATCTTTATTGAAACNTAGAATTTTCTCCAAACTGTTGCAGGAAGCATTTGTAAGTAAATAAACTTAACAAACACGGAAATTAAAAGAATTAGATTGACGAAAATGTCATTGGAAAAACAGGAATATGAGGAATGGTTATTTTTGTTTCATAATAATGACAAATCAGTCACGTTTATCTGTAATAGATTATATATTTAATAGCATAGGTACGAAATTCGTCTTACTTCTGAAGCAATGTATACTATTGGAACTAAGAAATTTACATTTGTTTATAGAGTTACAAATTCATTTACTTTTAATATTACAGGTTTTGTTACAATTTAATACCCTGCTGTCCTACAAGACGTGGACAAAATTATGCCCACAATATTCCAATTTCCCCTATATATCATATCAAATTACATTGTGTTTTCAAATTATTGTTCTGAAGTTAAATGATGTCCGACTTTAACAAAAGCTGGATTCAACTTGTATTCATAAAACCAAAATCTACTGATACTGAGCCACCACTTTACATCAACATTATATTAATCCATACTGTCGGAAACTAACAGAAAATTAAAAGTAAACCAGATATATAAGAAAGATAACACATTTGCAAGTTTCTCTCGTTCAATGATTTTCTAAAATTCTAATAAAAATGTCATAAAACTGTCACTCTGTATTAGAAGACCACAGATGCTAATGTCCTTGAATCGTGAAATGTAATATTAGAGATCAATTAAAATAATTAATGTTTCTGTATCAAAATAGTCATTTAACTAGAGAAAAAAATATTCATAGTTGCTTCTGTTGATAAAAAAAATCGAAATAGGAAATGAATTGGAAAAAAGTTTTAACTTATGTTATATTTTTGGGATTGATATTTGCGAAAAATACACGCCTGCAGAAGATAGAAATTCCCAAACCGAAAGACGAGGTAAATTTAGCTCAAGATGGGTATATATTTTTGTCTGTAGAAAAGTTTTCCTTTTGCTTAAGGTTTCATTAAGGATTTCCTCAATTCACGAAAAGAGTAAAGTAATATGCACACTTAAGGATCGTTTCACTGACATTGCCCCCGACATTCATTGAAAGAGAAATGTTCATTGAGGGTAGATAAATTTCTCGATTTTATAAATCAAATCAAATCAAATACATGTTTATCTTTTTGAACAAGCTTCCAGTCTTTTAGCACCTATTACATCATCAGATACATTATTAATAATATATATAAATTTTATTATTGTCAATGCTAAGAAATACACAAGTAAAAATCATATATATTTTGTTGACACAGTGTAACATGTAATGTACTATACAATGCATCTTGTTTTTTTNATGTTAACTTGTACTTAACCATTATCCTTTTCTCCATGTGTTACTCTACTAACTTGTCCTATGTGGTCCGTTTTAATTGGTAATATAATAAATTTGATGGTAGCTTCCCATGATTAGTCGACATTTTTCATGGTGGTGAACAAAGGAATCATCCAGAGGCATAGGAATGTACATGCAAGTGTGCGGGGCAGGCTTTAGAAGAGGGCTAAAAAGTATGAGGGGCAACCTTTAAAAGTGGGCGAAAAAGTGTGAGGGGCAACCTTTAAAAGTGGGCTGAAAAGTGTGAGGGGCAACCTTTAAAAGTGGGGTAAAAGGTGTGAGGGGGAAGGGGGAGGGAGAGCTTCAAGAAATGAACAGAAAACTTTCAAAACTAACAAGCAAGAAAAAACTAATTCTTGGCTTCGAAACATACTTTCTATTTATGCCTATTTTTACTGCACATGTTTTGTGTTCATGGTAAACATTCTGGTTTTTTTTCTTCTAAATTGTAGCCAAAATATTTGGGAGCAAACATAGGTTTGTCCCTCCCCCACTTTTGACTCCTTTCTATCCATCCTCGTTGTAAATAACCTAACATACCAATAAACTTGGCAGGACAGAAGGAGCAATACTAACCCCACTAAAAATGCGGTAAAATAATATCTACGAGTAAAATAAAATATCTACAGATAAAATAGGGGCCGTCGTGGCAGTGATCGTATGGTAGTTGGATTTACAACTACCTATGCAATCAGTGCCTATTACCATTAACGTTGTGGATTTCAATCCCGCTCATGGCTAGGTGTACTCGATACAATATTATGTGATAAAGTTTGTCAGTGACTTGTGACAGGTCGGTGGTTTTCTCCGGGTACCCCTCCACCAATAAAACTGACCTCCACGATATAACTGAAATATTATTGAAAGTGGCTTTAAACAGCATAACCTTATCTATCAAGATTACATATTATACTGTAGTTCGGACCTATTTCTAAATATAATTTGGCACAAGTTGACAAATAGTATACTTAACTAGGCTTCAATTCTCTGATTGGAAATACTCTCACCATTAATGAGGCAATTATTACGAATTTCATGATCACTTAGAGCATGGAAAAGTACTTGTAGTTCCTAAATTGTGGTATTCTCGGTACCTAAATCGCACCTACATACTTATGGCCAGCCTCCTAATTTATTTATTGCTTCAGCGTGTTCAAGAAATAACGAGCAATAATATTATGAATTTTTGTATCTTGGACCCACCTCTAGCCAACGAAATCTGTCTAGAATAACAATTTATTTATTCCTTGTAGAGGAGACTCTCAATTCAGGAAATAATATTTAATAGAAAACTACCTTGCACACAATGGACATGATAAAAGCTTGGGCTAAATATATTAGTAGATGCCGATTATAGGGCATTCATTTCTAATATCACTCCTTTGGATCCCCATAATAAATAACCATTTGAAAAAGCATAACGCACAACTACATTGCACACATCATATGTTGTGCAAGTTTCACTTCAATCCGTTTATTGGCTATAAATGAGTTGTGAATTGATGGGTGTAATAAACCTATCCTAATTAATGTCATAAATGTTCCCATTCTCGGCTGCCATGAACTAGTGCCATTTATAAACAAACAAACCTACTCGTTGTTTTCAATTATTTATTATTAATTTTTTGTTTGTTCTTTTATTTAGGTTTATGCATGAATTTATTTCATATAATGAAAAAGGTTTTGTTTGTTTCTTTCTCCTTCTAGTTTATTCTGTATGGAATTATGTTAAAAGACATTGCATTGGTCATACTCATTTCTAAATTTAAAAGCTTACTCTTGATTGGTTGTCTTAGATACTGAATTTCGAATATCGAATTTCAATATCTGAAATTCGAGATTCGAAATTCAATATCTAAATATTTAGAATACTGAATTTTGAATCTCGAATGATCCTTCTGGGCTTTCGTAGTATTGTACATGTAAAAATTGCAAAATCATTGGAGAAGTTAAGATGGAGACTACTGGTATGTGAGGATTAACTCTAATTATATTAAAAGATATCAAATGTTTTCAAATCTGAGCTTATTTTGAAGGAATAGGTATAAACTTCAATTTCTAAAACTTTCAAAATAAAATCTTTCCTTTAGGGATCGTCGCAAAATGTGACAGTTTTTTTCAAACGAAGTTAGTTTCGTTTGGTAGGTGGGTGGTTTTCAGCTGTCACATTTGAAAAAAAAAAAACAAAATCGCACATTGAGATTTGTCAATAAATCTTTAAAAATGCACGTAAAAACGGCATAAAATTGAATGGAACATCGTTTTAATTTCTTTCGAGTCTGTACATTGTACTGTTTCTTTAGTACTGAATAAGTAATGGGTGTATAGAATAGAATACAGAATAGAATACATTTTTTATTGCCTAAGCATAGGGCCCACATGAGGCATCATTAACAATACAAACATTCATGGATATAGTTAGGGGTTTTTATATTTCTAAAAATATAAATATAATTATTTAGTGGATCATGTTCCGGTTTGTCCCCTGCATCTCACATGTATATGTACACAGTTCTGGTCAATCTCTACCCAGAGTTGTCGGTCCTTACACTCACTCCAATCTCTGTCAATGCCTAAAAAACTACTTACCTTTGAATTAAACTGGTTTCCTTTTTATAAAATATTACCAGTGTAATGTTCAGCAACTATAGAAGCTATTACAACAATGAACCAGAATGCGCTGTATGACTGATCACCGTATAAAAAATAATCCCTTATCTTCGTTTGAAAATAAACAAAGAAGCCTCTCAAATATTAGTTATATGGTATTCTTTACATATTTTACAATATATGGGGTCATTATAACCGGTTTATATCAAGTTACCCTTTAATAAACGGATTTTGCCAAGATTCTTGGCATCAGGCGTTGACAGAGATTGGAGTGAGTGTAAGGACCGACAACTCTGGGTAGAGATTGCCGATTTCTGTCAACGCCTGATGCCAAGAATCTTGGCAAAATCCGTTTATTAAAGGGTAACCTGATATAAACCGGTTATAATGACCCCATATATTGTAAAATATGTAAAGAATACCATATAACTAATATTTGAGAAGCTTCTTTCTTTATTTTCAAACGAAGATAAGGGATTATTTTTATACGGTGATCAGTCATTCAGCGAATTCTGGTACCTTGTTGTAATAGCTTCTATAGTTGCTGAATATTACACTGGTAATATTTTATAAAAAGGAAACCAGTTTAATACAAAGGTAAGTAGTCTTTTATGCGTTGACAGAGATTGGAGTGAGTATAAGGACCGACAACTCTGAGTAGAGATTGAGAAATCGGAGTGAGTGTAAGGACCGAAAACTTTGGGTAGAGATTCAATCGTAGCTACTCGGCCATTCTCGCTACCCTGCAAATAACATAGTATGCAGATAGGAGAAATTCTTCTTAAATTGTTTGCCGGAAGTTAATTATATATAAGCCGCACAAAATATAGTCCACGAAAATCAAATATGGAAGACTTACTAAGTAAAATCTTTAATCATGCAAAACTAATTAAAACTTTAACTTTTATCCATGAAAATAATTGAAATATAGAAAATTGTTTAAAATATAACTTTATCAAACTTTCATGTAACTGACATGTGAAAAGTAGTACGATTTATACGCCTAATGCATACGAGGTTATTTGCAGGGTAGCGAGAATGGCCGAGTAGTTACGATTGGGTAGAGAGTGAGCTCTGGTTTCCTGTTTGCGGTACAACTAAATATCATACGCAACGAAAAGCAACGGTCTTCTTTTGCAAATTAAAAAAAATAATGTTTTCTATTCTTGGGACATTTTATAGTGGTCCAGATCTTTGCATTTATTATAAGAATGCACATTACAGAGATGTCCATATTAATCTATAAATATCATTTTATTGATATAGTATGCTTGTTGAATTATATGTACACTTAGATGAAATCAAGTGTCTGTGATTTTGAAAGGATAAAGATTCATAGTCTAGATATACCCTTTATCATCCTTCCCTCCGGCTATATCTACCTGCTGGCTCCATAAACAAAACTCGTATCAAAGTCCGCGTGAGCTGAGCATGACTTATCAACAGTCAGCAGGAGTTATCACCAAATTCTCCTAACATTTAAACGATAATTCCTGTGAAGATGGCAAAAATAAATAAAATTCATCTACACCATTAGCTAGTTAACATTATTTTTTAAAACATATATCAAATTAAGAACTGTCGCGTTAGAAATATCAACAAACATCGTCCTACAAAAATGTACTTTACACAATTCTTGATAAC
>MJUT01018644.1:321974-335613 GCA_002080005.1 Gigantidas platifrons | reverse complement strand
GATTTTCTTCCATCCAGGAAAGAATTCATTGTTGATCCCGCCTAATGCTAAACATTCGAATTCTTTTCACTAATAACGACTTCATAGCATATTTTTTAAACCTGGCTTTTTGTTCAGAACATTTTATTAGTATAAAACATCGAATATTGGCAACTTTAAATATAAACAAAAAATTCAATTCTGACAGCCTGTGTGCCTTTAAGAAATAAAGGCATATCAGTCTTAAAGGCGATTAGAATTAAAGTGAGGAGGCTATTTTTATTTTCAATTTTTAGGGACTTTTCAACATACATTTGTATTGTCTTCATAAAAGATGAACAGTACGTTCCCATTGTAACCAAGCTTAATGAATACGGATAGTAGTTACTGTTTAGATCTGATTTATGTTTTAAAACAACCTGATTAAAGTCATATCACTCATTTGTTTCCCTCTACTGATGTGTCGTTGTGTGGAAGATCTACATAAACTCATTACGGGTCACAAGCGAGTGACCCTTTGTCATGAATAATTATATGATATATAAGGGTTATAATCTTTTTCGACCTATAGGATTGATCGTAACAAACAACCCATTTTAACTTGAAATTATAGTGCTTTCATAGTCTTATAAGAGACATTTTCATTGATCCGTGAAGGTCATGTCAGATCTCACAAGTCGCAATATATCAAATGGAAGCAAATGAAAGATGTGACATTACTCCGATTGGTTTTAAGAATGTTGAAATTCATACAAAAATTCTTATTTATTTCAGATAATTTCAGTTCTAATGGATATTCGACTTCTCCCCCACTACCAATTACACCGATCATCTTCCAATTCCATACAGAACCATTAAACGCGAATGCAGCTCTTGCCGAATGCCAGAAGACATTCGGACACATGTTTGGTACTCTTTTACGTATACGTAACCGAGAAACAGCTGACTATATGGCAGAATATCTAAAGAATGCTGAAGGTAAATGTTTATCATATTGTTTCTTTTTTCTCTTGCAAAAATCATATACTTTACATTTACATTACAGATGATTACACTCGATTCAATTGTTTATATATATATATACTTATATATTAGTATATATTAATCAATAATAATTTTGTTTTGTGATAGTTTTCAGAAATAATTCCGTACAATGTGACTATACCTGTATGTTTCCATTTCGATTGACAATTAATTATGTTGTTTAACGGCAAGTGACGGTGTCGAGAAGTTAAAACAAAATGTCCAAATTTTATTTAAAACACTGGCGACCTTTTATCCTGTTATCCATATATATGAAAATTGCATTATATAGTATAGTAGATAGAGCCAAAGATGAATTTGAATATACCAAAGGGGTAACCAGAATACTTAAATCGAAGGACAAACAATACAATGGTCAAAAGAAAAGGAAATGGAAAGTTACCCCCCACCCCCCTCACTGTCAATTTCGAGGTGTATGTCAAGGTATGAAGCAGACATATCTGTATCTGTGGTATTCTTTATTTTAAGCTCAATGGGATAGATGCGATCAACGAAATCACTCAACCTAAAATTAATTAGTGAAAGGACATCATCTATATAGCGGAAGGTGAAATTACAGGATCGGACTAGCTTCTTTTCGTTTTTCTTGAGAATCCCTGGTAGGAAGTCTGTCTCATACGATTAAAGGAACAAGTTGGCGAGAAGAGGAGCACAGTTTGTACCCATTGGTATGCCGACTGTCTGTTGAAAAACACGCCCACCAAACAGACAAAATATGCTGTCAATCAAAAACTCTAGCATTTTGATGATATCAAACCAGTAATCAAAAAGTATAATTAGTCAAAAGGAATTTTTTGAATATGAGTTTGAAAATACCAAACGTGTAATTAGAAGCCGTACATCAAAGAAGGTCGGTAAAATATTAATAACATCAATTTACCATTGAAAATATTCCTTAGCAAAATAGAAAAATGAATAAGAGAAAATAGTTTAAAATTTCCTTTTCGTGTGGCCATGATATTGTCTGTACTTCGATTTAAAGCTTCTGAGTGCGCCTTTGATATATTTAACTACTCTTGAGCATAGAGATCAACTCAATTTTTACAACTACCGTATTGCATTGTAAAATTAACTTAGATAAGCTTAGCCAATTTATATTTTCAAATTTGTTTCCAGGAACGACTGAGGTGATGATACATGTACATTACAGCACTATTTCATTAATTTACACATATAATTAATTCGTCTATATTAATAACCAGAACAGTTAGTTAGATATGGTGGTTTGTGACAGATCCGTTGTTATAAAGATCATCAATCATCTCTCGTTTCCCTGTAGCAATCTGAAGATACAATTTAAGAGCCATCACAGTGCCAACTTTTTGTAACGCTATTTTTGTGTGCCATCACCGATCCAATTATCCGGTTTGTCCATGTCATATTTTTTTAATACCTGTCCAAAGTCATGATCTCGATTTTCGACGTCATACGTCGTGGTTTTAAGTGTGCTCAATTCAATGCCTAGTGGGTGAGATGTAGTTGTTGATTTTGTTGATATTGGAGGAATTGCTGATTATCACCGTTTAAACTTTCTTTTCTTATTGATAAAATGTCTACATTTATCTCTTTTAATAATAAAACTAAGGTCCTACTCCCCCAGGCACAAATGACCTTAGACGATTTCAGCTGTCCTGCTTAAGCCCTTTTGTCTTCGCGGTCCCAAATTTGTTTACAAATTATTCGGCCTTCCAATCTTCATTGTGAGCGTACATGAAGAAGGTTATTCCAGAAACGCTTCGTGTACACTAAATTTGATAGCTATGTTTTTATGACCATCACTGGGTTTATTTTTTGCTGGTGGACTATTAGTCCCCCGGAGTATCAACCGCACTGTAGTTACAGACATGATTTATTACATATATTTATTATTTTAAAATGTAATTTTTACTAAGGCTCTCCTCTCTCGGGTATTGGTCCCCTTAGCCGATTTTGGTTGTTCTATTTAGGTCATTTTGATTTTCGTATGCCCACTTTCCGGTGTTTTAACTTTGAGCGTACTTGATGAACGTTGTTCTAGAAACGTGTCGTGTGCACAAAACTGGATATTTAGGTTGTTTTGATCTCGTCTTGCACATATATGATAGCTTATATGACATACAGGTGCGAACAGTGGGGGTCGTAAAGTTTCAAAACTGTCAAACAAATAAAAAAACATGTCCTTTACATTTAAAACATATTCTTATTTATACCATTGGTGAACTGGATAATAGATATTTTTGCTTCCAAATTGCAATTCTGCTTTTTCTGAAAAGTTTGCAAAAATGGTGTGTGGGGCAGAACCATAGTGACCCTTGTACCCCGGCTCCTACTCCCTGCATATATATTGCTAATTAGTCTCCAAATACAATCTTGTTCTATTTACAGCATCAAATGATGTCCTTATCGACGGGTATGACGAATATGATAATAATGTATGGAGGTATTCAGATGGATTACGAATTACGTACTTCCGCTGGGCAATATTTGAACCATCTTCTATATTCGACAATGAAAGGTGCCTGACAATACAGAACAAAGTTCCAGTGTTCCTACAATATTTCGAGATGATGAATAACAGACCATGTTCTGAATCCTTCCCATACATATGTCAATTAGACATTTATGCCTCAGATTAAAAAAAAACTATGAGTTTAAGAAGATACCAAGTCGTCTCGACAATGGTTCTTGTACTGTTGTTGTTAATGTATTAGTATCGTAGCGTTGTTACTTTTGCATCAGAAAAAAATGAATATAATGTATATCATGTATAAAGTTCAAGATTTAGGGATTGTCGTTATTTAGAACAACGCCGCTCACCTAGCTTTATAATTTGTATCAGAAGTAAAAAAAAAAACCAAAAAAAAACCACTTCATTTATCTTAGTGTGAGATTTATTCCAGAAAACTAGTTGAACCTCTGCACTGTTAATTGAAAGGCCTGTAGCAGGGCAGTAGAGTGAACAGTCATGTATCTGTGTGTAAAGGGTATCGATTTTTCTACTATTTCCCGATTGGATTGTGGACATGTTTTTGGCTAACTCGAAATGAAGACCGGAGAAGACCAAAGAAGACCGGAGATGTAAATGAAGACCGCGAGCATGTGTTGCAATTTAATATAGATGTTGCATTATTATTAGATCGTGCTAACAATAAATATTCGATTTGTCAAAAAAAAAAAAGTTTTTTGATCTAATTACCTTGAAAATACGCGTGTTTGTGATACACGGAAAAGTAGATAACAGAACCTGAACTGTACACGGATACGATTTGGTTCCGTGATTATATATTTTATAGTTGAAAATTAAATATAATTATAAATCAAAATAAGATAATGTAATATTCATCTAATACACGGGAAACTGTGAATTCAAATGTATGATCTTGAATTTCAAAAAATTTCAAGATTAATATATGATCTTGAATTTCAAACAGTTCAATATTATTTTAGAATCTTGAATTTCAAAAAGTTCAAGATTATATGATCTTAAGTTATTTAAAAAACATTGTCAAAGAAGCGACAATAATATAATACTATAATGCTTATTTTATTAGTTAAATCAATATAAAAACGCAAAACTATGCCACGGTCTTCTCCGGTCTTCATTTTCACTCCCGGTCTTCTCCGGTCTTCATTTCGAGTCACCGCATGTTTTTGTGGTGTGACATTTTGACAGTTTACTTGGACTAATGTCATTCTACATATTCATGTTTTTAAATTTTCTTTTTCTTTTGAATCTAATTTTTGAATAACGTTTTCTTTTACGTTACGATCACAGTCCACAGATACAACACGTGTCACAGTTTTATTGTTTATACTGGTTTTGTAAACCGTAAATCTAATATGATGACTTGGTGCTCAAGTGGCCGTTGACTTCTCACCACTAGACTTTCACCGCTGACGTATGTACTTTTAACAACATCCGTTTCCGGTTTAAAGGCTTCTGCGCACACCTACAGAAGTCTCGTGGATTCATGATCCGTTTTCTTAATTTCTGTCCGGTATTTTATCATCTAATATGTCTGGTAGTCGTGAAAGAAGAGACGACGACAAACACAGATAACTGGAATAACTACAATACCTCCTTTCGTGGTCGATTCATTATTCACTGTCTTCTGAAAACTCAATCTCCCAGAGAATCCTAGATCATATGCTAGGGTATAGTTTAGCAGCTCGATGTCGGAATATTTACTTTACTACGACACTAACGGCTAAGTATTATTCACATGGAACTGCTTCATGTTTTCTATTACGTACAACGAGCGCTACACGTTATTTCTCAACCAAAAGTCATAAACAGAATGCAGGGAAAGCTACCATTCTTCAAACATGTTTACATAATTTACGTATCGCTCCAAGGACAAGTTGTGTATCTGATGTGTCCCTGGCAACAAACAGTTACCCCTTTTTCAGAGAGATTGTACCCCTTAGCGGTGAAACTATGTCCTATTTCTACACGCGGGGGTCTATCGAAGATATATATGATGATGCTTTTAAAAAAGCAATTGGTACTTCTGACGGTTCACTTGATACTTCTGACGGTTAACTTGATACTTCTGACGGTTCGCTTGGTACTTCTGACGGTTAACTTGGTACTCCTGACGGTTCAATTGGTACTTCTAACGGTTCAATTGGTACTTCTAACGGTTCACTTGGTACTTCTGACGGTTCACATTGTACTTCTGACGGTTCACATGGTACCTATGACGGTTCACTTGGTACTACTTCTGATGGTTCACTTAGTACTTCTGACGGTTCACTTGGTACTTCTGACGGTTCACTTGGTACTTCTGACGGTTCGCCTGGTACTCCTGACGGTTCAGTTGGTACTTCTGACGGTTCACTTGGTACTTCTGACGGTTCACTTGGTACTTCTGACGATTCACTTGGTACTCCTAACGGTTCAATTGGTACTTCTGACGGATCACTTGGTACTTCTGACGGTTCACTTGGTACTTCTGACGGTTCACAGTGTACTTCTGACGGTTCACTTGGTACTTCTGACGGTTCACAGTGTACTTCTTACGGTTCACATGGTACCTATGACGGTTCACTTGGTACATCTGACGGTTCACCTGGTACTTCTGACGGTTCACTTGGTACTTCTGACGGTTCACAGTGTACTTCTGACGGTTCGCATTGTACTTCTGACGGTTCACTTTGTACTACTGACGGTTCATTTGGTACTTCTGACGGTTCACATGGTACTTATGACGGTTCACTTGGTACTTTTGACTGTTCACGTGGTACTTATGACAGTTCACTAGGTACTTCTGACGGTTCACATAGTAATGCAACCCACACTGCTCAGCACGTCCCGATAGCGGATAGGGGATGTCCTCTCGATTAGGGGTTGTCAGTTTATATTACAGGAAGCCTGATCGCGTCGGACGTTTGGTTGGTGGAGCCTTTTGAAAGTCTCACACTCATTGCATTTTAAAGACCACTATTGAAAATTTGGAAAAGTGTGATCATTGTAGTCACCATCTTCTTTACCCAAGTTTTCACACTTTTATCCAGTGGCAATTATACGTCGTTTCCCCAGTTGTCCAACACCGTCCTCATTTCTGTGTATTTTATTTTACATATTAGCCTAAGTGATCTCGTCATGAATATAAATGAAATATTTGTGTTTTAATCACCCAGTAACCAAATCGCCATAATGTGTTATTATTTACCAGATGTAATCAATTTGATATCAGAGCTATCGAGAATTCACGGTATATCTCATATATATACATTTCAAAGATACTGTAGAAATAACTGTGACAAATATAGACGCCTTTCATATTCAAGTAGACAATTTGAAATTTATTATTACAAGTACACTGTAATACATTCTTGACCGAAAAATGATTCGACAGTTGACATGAAAATGTTAAGATCGTTGACCCGATAATTATTAGATTAAAAACACTGCTAAATATATTAGAAAAAAAAACAACGTAGTCTTAATCAAAAGTGAACACACAATTCTTGAAGAACAAGAAATTAACAAACAAACAAAATTTAAAGCTAGCCATATAGATACGAAATAGTGAACGAGGAGATTATTGTGATTTAACGTCGAATAATTTTTATGATGAGAACAAATTGCATTTAGATGACATGATGCTGATGGCTGCTTTGTACTAGACCAACACGCTTAGTTGAATTTGTATAGTGCTAAATGACTGAAACAACAGTCTGAGGGCAGACATGTTGCTCCACTCGGACACATTATCATGATTCCGAGTCAACCAGTATTTGTTCTTGCACCTTTATACTGCGTACATAGGGGAGAAGCATGGTTTGAACCGATCCCAAATTGAACCCACCGTCTACCACACTCGAGACGAGCACGTTACCCATTACACCGCCAATGTCGTTAATACAAATTATAATTGAGTCGTAAATTGTCCAGATTTCAAATGGACATCTATTCACAAAGTTGTTTACTATGAACATAAGTTAAAAAGGAGGCGATTGACCTCTCTGAAATGTTTACATTTTTGTGTGTTATGTATAGGATACCGTACATTTCAAACAAAAGAACTGTCCTTTATTGAATCTGGGAGGCTTCTTTTTCCGCACATGTACACAGGTGAAGGCCGAGACGCCGAAGGCGTCCTGTGCCTCGTTTCACAAAAGGTCGTAAATCGTACGATTACCGACTTATCTTACGACCACTTACTGACTAAGTTTACGACCGTTTCACAAAACTAGTCGGAATGTGTTATACGATTTCCGATTTGCGACTTGTGGTTATGAAGTCTTCTTTGTGTGGAGGTACGAAAATCGATCAATTTAGCCGGACCCACGCACCTGTCAGATAAATTCATATCGTTTTATTGGTCATGCAAGAATTTGCATAGTAGAATACAAATCATTGGTCTATGTAGATAACATTTTTAATATAGTTATTTTATTGGTCTATGTAGATACAAATCACGCGGGATCATAAGAAAGTAACATACGATATTTGAAAATGAAGACTGCTTTCTCGGGAAGTGCTCCGCGGTGGAATAAGGAGAAAATATCCGTCTTTGATAAGGCTGAGGACAGAAAACTCAACAATAATAAAGAGAAAGTTCATCTCATCCCTCACCAAATGATACAAATATTTCCCAATGACTGTCATTTGTGATTTTTGCAACATTCTAGTCCGCCCCCTTTTTAGAAGCCCTTTGCCCACATCATATACATTTAGTTATGATTTTGCTAAGAACAGTTCATATCGGATTCAAATGAAGTTTTTCAAATGTGTAAGTATATGTACATTTGTACAGATACATGTATTTAGCACGAGTTGACATGACTGATAACAGGTTCTTCATATAGAAATCGACTCATTAATATATTTTTAATCAATATTTTTTATTGTTGGCTTTCTGATACTTTTACTATAGTCACAAAATTGGCATGGCCCATAAGTTCATCCTAATGGCATGGACCCTTGGTGCTTCAAGTAGTCATACTATTTCTTTATTTTAAGGTACTTTTTATTTCCTCCTCAATTGTTAGAGGGATCAATACACACCTAAGACTATGGCTCTAAACTAGTGGTGAAAACATTAGTGCCGTTTCCCCCCCCCCATCTTTTTTGTTATGTTATAAAACAATTGTAATAAATGCTCATATTGTATATGCCCCCTGTGGGCCCTTGATTGGTGAATCAATAAACTTATGACTTATAGAAAAACGTTGACTTGCACAAAAAAGCTATAGCTATAGCATACGCGATTTTTTTGATTTTTTTTTTTTTTATAAATGTTCAAAACAGGTGTTTTTACTTTACGTAGGTCCGAAATTCAAATGATGCATTTTATTCCTAATCAAACCACTGTAACTGACAATAATTTTACCAAACTTTGCATCAAATTACCGGACGGTTTTCAATGATCATGGTCTTTACTGGGACTCATACACCAAACCAAATTATCTTTTTTCTTGTTCATGTTTATTTTGAATGCACCTTTTGGACCTCTTATTCATTTGTATAAATGTCCTTGTATTTCTATTGCGCAAAGGGATCTTTTTTGTATGCAGTAAATATATGGTCAATATATCCATACAAATTTGTAGAGTTGAGATTTTGATTTGTTTCTGATTTTGTAGATCGTTTTTTCGTGGACATTTATTTCACATCTCATTAGTTTCCATGAAACATCTATGAATAGTTCCAACTTAAACGAATGGAATATCCCGTTCAAATTTGACGATATATCGGCTTTCCGCTTTGGAATTCTTGAACTGTTTGTAATTTTGATGCCAAATACTGTCAAGAAATTGAAAAATTAACATTTTAAGACGAATTCAATGTGTTTTTTTTTTCTTGGTCAGACGAAATCTACATACATGTAGTTGCATGCATACCAAAAAGTATCCTGTCACTGAGATTTTTCCTTATATAATATTTCATAATGAAGTTTTATGAAGCGCACATTGGCGCCGTTTTTTATGTGTCTGGATAAATTTCCTTGCAATAAAGAGAAAAAGAGGTAGATTTTATTTAGTAAAATTGTATTGTTTATTTTGAAAGATTCTTATAGTTTCTTCTTAGCACCATAAACACTTAAGTTGATCCTTTTTGTAAATATGACTTATGCAGAAATTGCAATACGTCAATCGATTTGAAGTTACACACCGTAAAGGGAGATAAATTTTATTTTGGATATGATATAAACAAGTTGTCAACCTGCAGAAGAGGTGGATTTGCATGACTCCTCATTGTAATTACTAGTATGTATATTTAACGTTTGTTTTTACGATTTACGACTGCTCCGACCCAGTCGGTAATTTGCGACCAAAAAATGTCGTATATCGGAAGTCGGTAAGTTTTGTGAAACGGTCGTAAATCGTAAAGACATTCGTACGACCAAGTTTACGATTTACGACCTTTTGTGAAACGGTGCCCTTTTTACCTGTGTACGAGTGCGGAAAAAGAAGCTTTCCATATTCTATAATGCTCAGTTCTTTTGTTTGAAATGTACGGTATCTAACTTGTACAATAATTGAACTTGTAAATAAAATGAAATATGCATGTTTTTGGTTTTTCAGTTTTCTTCCTTTCTTTTTTTTTTTTTTTTTTTTTTTTGCTTTGTACAGAAAATTAATTTATATTTTAAAGGAACACCTGACCTGCATCAAGGGGGAAATTATATATAGACAATTTTATTCAAATCTGATTATGTGCATTTCAATTTTATCACAATAATCGAACCAGTAACAAAATCTAATCTACACTCAAAGATGCATTTTTTTGCTTGGGCGCATTAGCGACCCATGCCTATAGTATTAGAGAGGTTGGACAGGATGCAATGTAAAATTGGGAATTCTGGGAAAGCGCCTCAAAGAAGGGATTTACAATGTAATTAATTAATGATGGACGTAAAAAGGTTTAAATTGTTAGATATATAATTTCCTATACATAAAACATATAAATGTTAACCTATAATTATTATAAATTGTTTATCTTGTATTACATGTTTTATCAACAGAAACATTGCCCTGCTGACATTTTATTACTCACAGGTTGAACAAGTCATACAATCTGTAGACAATATTTATTAGCACAAACATATTTACAATAAAGTGAATGTTTACAGAAAGTGAAATGCCATCTATTTTTATTATCTGGGTCGCACCAGAGATGTACATTAAAATATGTGTCACCTGTTGGAGTCCCTGGGCACCAATTTTATAACAACATTATATATTTGTTCAACTACTTCAATTTTTCGCTCCCCATACTGCCATGGCTATGATTTAGTGATACTTATTTTGTTTTTTGTATTGTTTGTTGTTCTTGTCACTCCATAAGCATAAGAATGAATATTTAGAGTAAACTATTAGTACAAGAATATATCTATCCTCTTTCTGTATATATATGTATTTACATAATTTGATGTAAACATGAGATGATTATTTAATTGTAAAATATGATGTTTTTGCCAATAAAAGAAATTCATTACAAAAAAAAAATATGTGTCATCGCATAACTGATAACGTTATATAGGCTAATGATAGTATGTTGACTTATATTATTGAAGTCACGTTACTATTATAAATTAAGATCATTCATTCAAATTTTAATTCCTTTTTAATCTTTATATGTATGCTTCCATGTGCTGGCCTTTACTTAAAATGTAAGCAGTATTGTAATTACCCTTTCCTATGCCCCCGAGCTATTTTGAATGGAGCAAATGACATAGTTTTGTAAAATTTAATCGTGTAGGGGTTCCAAACGGAAGGAACAAAGATACTATGTTTAGATATTTTTGTTTACGTGTTTTTGAAGAAAAAAAATGTAACTAGTATTATGTTTTAAACTGAAATAAATTTCCAATACAGTGAAAATGTGTGCATGCAAATTTTAGCAGACTTTCCTGTATATAGTGTGAATAGTTCCCCTTGGCCTTACGGACGTAAATTAAACGACTTCATCCAGCGTCTTCAGCAATGGCATATTCCAAAATTATAATTCTTTAGTTTTAAACATTTTGAAACCCTTTTTCTTTGAGAAAGGGTTCCAGTTTTAAAATACATTAAAATGAAAAAAAAAAAATTGTTCATTCAGTATTTGTAGTATTAGTATTGTTCTAGTAGTTTATTCATCAATTATAGTGTTGTTATTGTTTATTAGAATTTACAGGTATGATAACTTATAAATTACATAATGTTCACTTAACCATTTGAATTGTATTACAATTAAAGTATATTTCTTTTAAAAGTTGCAAAAAAAAAATCAAAGATATTTTAATCCAATTCTTTAATTTTAAACAATTCAAACTTAGTTTTGTGAGTTAATAAATATCGAAAGAAAAATGAAATTGAAAGAGAAATGGTTTCAATTTTTAAAATTTTGCTTTAAATAATTAAAAATTTAGTAAAACAATAAAAAGTTGTTTGAGTAGTTTTAGAATTATTGTTCAAATATTATTTGTAGTTTTAGAATTGTTGTTGTTCAATTATTATTTGTAGGTTTAGTATTGTTGTTGTTCGTTCATTATTTGTAGGTTTAATATTGCTTATAATGACCCCCAAAAAATCAAGTAATTTTAAAATTTTAGCCTATTAAAAAGATACAAATTTTTCGTAGTTATATCACATTTAATAGATCATAGTTCAATAAGTTTATAATTAATAAAAGACATTGCTTCTTAGTTGAATTCATACATTGTAGTTGTTGTAAAAAATAGTTAATAGAAGGTCAACTACAAGATATTTCTTCCATATTAAACTTCAAAAATATTTCCTTTGAAAATTGAAAAAAAGGCAAAAATTCATTTAAAACATTTGAAATAAGTTTAGTTGATTTTTCTTTCCAATAGACAGTGTAAATGTTCTCTGATATTTCATTAAAATATTGCATATAAACTGTACATTTATTCTAATATTTGATACTGTAGTCTTTATTTTGTTCTTGAATTATCTTTGGTAATAAATTTTAAAATGTGATGTTGTTTTGAATAATAAACTTTACAATGAATAAAAAAAATCACAGATTTGAATACAACATGAAGATTGTATGTTGGTATGTAATTGACAAACTTTTCACATTTGATGGGATTGTTCTGAATATGGATGCAATAGTACAATGTATCAGCTGGATGTTAAACATTCAGTAATCAATGATAATTAAGTGAAAAGGGATATGGACGTTAATAAACATGAGAGATAACACAAAGTTAAATAAGCAAAGGAACAATGCTTTGGTTGCTGTTCTACATCTCACAGTAAACGTAGGTTCTTCAGTGATCTTAACTCATAGCCTACAGTAGATTGACCATAAGACGGACCCTAGCCTGAAGTTGAGCGGTACTCTTTGCTTCTAGCCAATCAACACTAAATCTGGTCTTTTTCCCTATTTCTAGATGTGGGTCGATCAACAAGATTACACAATACAGGTGTGAAGTAATCTTACAAATACTGTCATAACAGTGCCCGACATCACAAAGTAACACATACAATGAATACATTTACAAACAAGAAACAACTACAGGGCTCTCATCAAAATATTTGTAAGAAAACTAGACAATCTAATACAATTTGTAGTTTCATTCTGATCAAACATCCAATATGGCTATCATAGGACACCAGTTTTTGATTGGTTGAAATATTTAAAAAAATATTCTAAGAAACCACTGGGTCATTTCATTTGAACTGAAAATTTGCAGAAATGATCTGAGGAGGATGGTTATTAATATAGAGTAATCATTTTGTTAAAATATGATGTCCATCACAGTGATTACATGTTCATAGGAGCCTCTGATTCTATGTCTTCCAATGTGTAACAGGATAGTATAGTTTTTCTTCCAAAGCTACCACCCAAATGAGTTAAAGGAGAACAGTTAATAAAGTGTGGTTAAATATGTTATGGTTCTATAACTACAATGATAAACAAAAGAACCTTCCCTACACAAAGAAACACTTCAACTCAATTATCAATAAAATTAAACTTTGGCATCAATTGCGCCCACGATTGCTTTTTGGAAGAAAAGCAACTTGTTTGCATTGCAATCTTACATTGTTAATAAATGAAATTAAAAATCTACAAGCAATTAATTTTTTAAAACTTATTCTCCGTTAGTCGCCTATCCACAAATGATATCTTATACGAAAACAATCTGGGTTAAAATGGATTATTGCATCGTAAATA
>MJUT01018644.1:299666-309980 GCA_002080005.1 Gigantidas platifrons | reverse complement strand
AAAAAATAATAATAATAATAATCAACAACATAAAAAAAAAGAGCAAAGCAAAAGCTAAAAATATAACTGAAATTTCACATTTTCATTTAGTTTTTTTTTAATTCGGTCACTAATCCGTTTTTAAAATTCTGTGGTAGACAGCATCTGCAAATCTATTATTACTACTATTTGCGGGTTTATTACTGAAAATTAGTTGCTGAGTCTGAATTAAATCTAAATCTTCTAAATGCCAATCTTGGTCTTCTTCAGAAAAACAAATTAAAGCAAGGAACATTTCCATCCATCTTTCTAACTATAACCTATAGATAATTACTAGTATGGGGGTGAGCATTTTTAACACATGGTTCACTTATTTAAGAAACAGTTTTAATCATGATCACATTAAAAAGAAAAGTCTTAAGGGTACATTTTCATTTTATTTGTTTGGACTTTCTAAGTGAATACATTTTGCTCTGTACAGATACTGAAAGTTCATTATTTGACTAATTATTGCTAATTATTGTTTCTTTTATTTTTCTCGGATAGGTGATTATGTTCTAAATTGGTCAAGCAATAGTTTTCCATGTTTTATGAACTTTAAAGCTCTCGGCTGCGCCTCTAGCTTTAAAGTTCATAAAACATGGAAAACTATTGTTTAACCTATACGAGTTATTGACAATAGTGAGGTTAATTTAGACACTCATGGCTGTATAAAAAAAACACGTATTAAATGGAAACCAAATAAAGCTAATGACTTTATACAGGTATTAACAGATGATCATAATGATGTGTTAGTAAAAATTTATAATGTATTAGATGAGTTCGCTAACGTAACTCAGGTGTCAAAAACAAAGGTGAACGGTCTAGTTAATGACCTTTATAACTTTATGTGTAATACTGCAAGTACCGTATTTGGTACAAATAGTAAAAACCGACACCATAATAAAAAATAATAGTAATAGTAAACCTTAGTTTACCAAAGATTGTAAAACAAAGCGTGATGCATTCCATGGTGTTAAAAATAAATATAAAACTGACAAGTCAGACGAGACGAAATCTTTATTAAAAGAAAAATCGAAAGACTTTAAAAGAGAACTTAATACAATTTTTCGAATATTTCAAGAAAAATGTGCTGATGAGCTGCAATCTCATTCGAAAACTGATACAAAATCGTTTTGGAAAACATTGAAAAAGTTTTCAGGTAATTCAAAAAGAACCCCCCCCCCTATCCCCATTGATACTTTTTATGAATACTTCAAGGAATTAAATAATTCTGATGAAGATGATGATGATGATGATGATGATATAGATTTGAATGCAGTATGCGATAATCCCCTATACGACACATTATTAAATGATGAAATTGCAGAGAGGGAAATTTTGAACGCTATTAAAGATTTGAAGAATAATAAATCCCCGGGTCTTGATAGTGTTTTGAATGAGTATCTTTAAAACTCACCACAATATTTCATCTGTATTTTGTATAGACCATTTAATTTGGTCTTAGACACAGGTGTTATACCTGAAAATTGGACTATAGGTATAATTAAACCCGTGTATGAGAACAAAGGTAATAATTTAGACCAAGACAATTTCAGAGCGAATACGTTAATCTGCTGTTTGGGAAAATTATTTACTTCCATTCTTAACGAAAGATTGACGTTTTTTGCCAATGAAATTTCATTGATATCTTTTAATCAAGCCGGTTTTCGAAAGGGGCATTCTGCCACAGATCATTTATTTTTACTTCAGTCTTTGATATCTTTTTACCAAGCTTTTGGGAAAAAAACTTTTTTGTGGTTTCATTGACTTCCGCAAGGCGTTTGACACAGTGTGGCGAACGGGCTTGTGGAAGAAAATGATAAACAATGGTATAAAAGGGAAAATATTCACTGTTGTATATAAGATGTATGATAATATAAAATCATGTGTACAATATAACGGTGAACAATCTGAATTCTTTCCCTGTCTCACTGGTGTGAGACAGGAAGAAAATGTATCCCCCTTTTTATTTTCCGTATTTCTAAATGATTTAGAGGATTTTTTATCTGAATCAAACATTTCTCCGTTAGAGCAAATACAAGAAAAGTTTTCAGGAATTAAACACACTTCAAAATATTTGTTATTTTATATGCGGACGACGCCGTTGTTTTAGCGGAATTCGAAGAGGGAATGCAGAACGCGTTAGATATTTTTCAATTATATTGTAAACAGTGGAAATTAGAAGTGAATGTGAATAAAACAAAAATTATTATTTTTTCCAAAAGAAATTCACGTTCAAATTTTGAATTTAAATTAAACATGAAACTATAGAAGTTGTAGATTCTTTTTCATATTTAGGGATATTATTTAAATATAATGGATGTTTTTCAGAATCCAGAAAGAAATTAGTTAATCAAGCACAGAAATCTACTTTTACACAACAAACGGATAAAGATTATAAGCTAGCAATGCATGAGACAACATGTGGTTACTTTACACAGTATGTACAGTGAAACCTGTCTAAAGTGACCACCTGGGAAACAACTTTTATAAAAATATTAGGAATCAAAATATTCCTATTGATTTACAATTAAAAATTGTTGATGCCATGGTAGAGCCAATTTTATATTATGGTTCTGAAATATGGGGTTACGAAAATATTAAAATAATTGAACAAGTGCATTTGGGTTTTTGTAAACGAATACTGAAGGTTAGATCTTTTACTCCTAATTTTATGGTATATGGAGAACTTGGGCGATATCCACTGGAAATAAGAGTTAAAATTAGAATGATATCATTTTGGAACGGATTAGTTAACAATAATGAAAGAATGAGCAGTTGTATCTATAGACTTTTGTATTCTTTAAAGAGTAATGGTATTCAATCATTTAAATGGTTGAATTGTATCGAATCTATAATTAATGATGTTGGTATGCCGTATATTTTTGAAAATCAAATAGGTTTTATTGATGTAAAGTATATTACTCAAATTTTACGTGATCAATTTATTCAAAAGTGGTTTAGTGATATTGAAAATTCGTCAAGAGGCGAATTTTATAGTTTATTCAAAAAGAATTTTGGATTAGAAAATTATTTTCTAAAATTACCAGTACAAAATAGAATATGGATGACAAAATTAAGAACATGCAATCTTCGTATTCCCATTGAAACTGGAAGATGGGCAAATATTCCAAGACAAGAAAGAACTTGTACATTTTGTAATGATAATGATGGCAATGAATTTCATGTATTTTTTATGTGCAATAATGACAGAATAGTGAATCTCAGAAATATCTATTTACCAAAATATTATGTGCAATATCCTAATATAACAAAAATTTCAGGCTTATTATCACTGCAATGTTCAATTATACAAACATTTTACTATATTTATCAAAAAAGTAAATGCTTTGTTGTAATGTGTTTTGTATATGTGTTATTGTTTAACCTGTTCATTTCGTCACTCTTATTGTAATTATTGTATGTATTATTGTCTAACCTGTTCATTTCGTCACTCTTATTGTAATTATTGTATGTATTATTGTCTAACCTGTTCATTTCGTCACTCTTATTGTAATTATTGTATTGTCCTCATGTTACACTTTATGTGTCTGGACTTTATTCAAAAAAATCTTGAAATCTTGAAATCTTGAGACTTATTGTTTTTGCTCCGTTTCTTCTTCTTCTTCTTCTTCTTCTTCTTATTATTATTATTATTATTATTATATTATTATTATTATTATTATTATTATTATTATTATTCTCCTTTCTTTCTTTGGCACATGAACGTGTCCACGGCAGATCTCAGGAACTACTGGACAGAATTTCATGAAACTTGGTGGAGTTATAGATATATGTTTCTACTTGGTCCTAAGGTTTTCAGCTTTGTGGTAAAGGGGGTCAAAGTCATATTTTTAGGGGTTCAAAGAGGGTGGGGGTTACCTATGGGAAAGTTGAAATTTCGTACATTAATGTTGATAACTTCTAAATGGATAATGATAGAGACATAAAATTGACATAGTGATAGGTCACCATTAGAGGAGCAATTCTGCGTTTTCAAAATTTTCAAGATTTCTGCCATTTTCAAAATGGCTGCCAAAATACGGCATAAAAAATGGGCGGTAAAAATTCAACATTGTCCGATATCATCAAAATTTGATATATGGGTAGATAATGATGTCCCGAATTGATTCCCGACATTGAAAAATTTCTACCGGTCGCCATTTTCAAAATGGCCGCCACAATACCGCATAAATTCAACATTGTCCGATTTCAACGACATTTTATATGTAGGTAGATTATGATATCCCGAATTCATTCCTGACATCGAAAAATTTCTACCGGTCGGCATTTTCAAAATGGCCGCCACAATACCGCACAAATTCAACATTGTTCGATTTCAACAAAACTTCATATGTAGGTAGATTATGATTTCTCTAATTCTTGTTCAATTTTCACACTTCTCAACCCGTGTGAGAAAAAATCGATAATCAACGTGTGGATCAGTTTGTTCGCAGTCGCTGATTGGTCAATTACGAATTACGTAATTTTCTATGCTCATCTTAGCAACGTTTAAAAAATGAAAACAAATCGCGTCGTCTGCTTTATGAAATATTATTTATACACGGGCAACTGAAGGAGAATTTATATGTCCTGAATTGATTCCCGACATCGCGAAATTTCTACCGGTCTCCATTTTCAAAATGGCCGCCACAATACCGCAAAAAATCAAGCTCAGAATTTGTCACAATGCAAAGTGTTCATTTAAGCCTGTTGTCAGTGGCCGGTTTGGGAGACTTCATAATCGTTAGATTATAATCATATCTTGTTTAATAAATATTATTATTTTTTTTTATCTATTTATTTTTAAATTGTGTATTTAAAGGTGCCAAACCACCAATTCACCAATCAGAGCTTAGAACATATATAAAAGTAGTCCCTTTTAAAGAAAAAAGTACCTTTCACTGTGTTGTATTGTGAATAATACTGAATGGAAGAGAATAATTAAAATTGATAATTAACGTTAAATATATAAAGATCATATTGAGTCCAAATTTGGCTACATTTAGTTGAATTGGAATCCTTTATCGAGGTCTGGATGCATGACCTATAAATACGAAAATTCCGGGAATGACGTTGCAATTTTTAGAGCACGGAATGTCCCGGAGCATGGCATTTCGATGCACGACTATACCATCAAGTCATTTAAGGCCTTGGCAACACCTTTGATTTATACCCCAAGTGAAAACTTTGCCGTTCTTTGATAATTTTTAATGGGATATCTAGAGCCCTCTCCCCCCACCCCCAAAAAAAAATCCAAATATCAAAGTTGATATTTGACACCCTGCTGTGGGCTTGAGGTGCATAATCCCACCCAGGCACTTAAGTCAGTTAAAGGCCTTGGCAATACCTTTGATTTAAACCCCAAGTGGGAAAGAATTTTGCCGTCCTTCGATCTTTTTGTTGGGCTATTTATAGCCCCCACCCCCCCCCAAATCCAAATATCAAAGTTGATATTTGACACCCTGCTATTGGCTTGAGGTGCATAATCCCACCCAGGCACTTAAGTCAGTTAAATGTCCGGGCAATACCTCTGACTTAAGGGTGTAGACCTGGGGTATGGGAGATAACTCTATTTTCAGTGTCTTCTCAAATATATGATCATCTGTGCGTTTGAAAATTCCACCTCAATTCCAAGCTTCTTGGTGATAAAGATTGTTTACGTTGGATTTGGCCAGTTAAAAAATATGACTCTTTTTCCTTTTACCTTTCCATAGTTGTGCTCCTTGTATTTTAATATCTTATTGCTGCTTATGCCCACAAAATATCATTGAAATATCTCTTTCCAGAAAAAATGTTCATCGAAATATGTTGTCAAAAATGCCAGAAATGTAACACAATTTGTGTGACAACCTTTTTCTATTGAATTACAAAGGTTTGTAAAAAAAAACAAAAAATAAATATATTCATCAGAATCTTAGATATTATGAAACTATAGAGCAAATTATACGGTAGTGAAAAATAGAAAGCTATGTTAAGGAAACAATTGTAATTTTATCTGATCCTCTCTTATACGCGTGCCCTTCTCCTAAGATAAATAAAGAATAATCAGAATCAAACGAATACAACTGGAGTACAGAATTTAAAGGAATTTAACAATACAGCTGGGTGGCTGTCTGTGTTTTTTTCTTTTTTTAATGAATTAATCAAGTATAGTCACCCTCAAACCACCCCTCCCCCTCCCCAGCCGACCTGAAAATAAAAAAGACAAATGCAGTCATTTGGTAATTTGGACATCCACTGTGTCAATTATAAGAATTCAAAAGTTTTTTGTTATTGGTAACTAGTTATTTTTTTATCTCACAAGCAAAGAAACTAGCAAAAGATGGGTGTGTGGTAACTTTCCTCGACAATTTCATTTTTTTTCTGGGTGCCATGAAAAACATAAATTTAAATATTTTAAAAATCGGACGGTAAAAGTTTGTATAATTTGGTGCAATGATGTCTTTATGTCTATTCTTCAGTGTAACAAACATTTTTTGGTGGAAATTAATTGACAGGAATTTTTTTAATCATATTTTTAATACCAAGGTGGTCCTCAGGGCACCCCCCTTTTTTGCAGTTTCCACTGTTTTGCACGTGATTATCTCCAAACAGGATATTCAGATATGCTAGATATTTCATATTTATTCAACAACAACACTCTCAAGTGTATTTAAACCAAAATATTCCCTTTCAATCAGAAATAAATGTGCATATCTATTAGAATCTTCCGAAACTAGTATTACCATCTGGCGTCCAGAATACCTCCAAAATTGCTATATTTATGATGTGCTATGGAAAAAACGGCACGGTGAAAATTTTCGAAACTTTGGCAGATAATGTATTTAGACATAACTATTCCATGATGCAAATTAAAAAAAAAATTGATTGATGGGAAAATTTTAGGGTAACCCAGGTCTACACCCTTAAGTGGATGAACTTTGCTCTCTGGATTTTTGCAGGAATTATTCAACACCCCCCTCCCTTTGTTTTCTGTGGCTCGAGGTGAAGAAACATACACACACTCTTTAGTGCTGTTAAGGCCACAGGGAGAATGTGAACTTAATGTTCACTTAGAAAGTACTTTTGCGTTGGGTATGTTATCCTCTCAATTGTTTATCTAATTAATAGAAGATAAAGTCGCATTTGAGGTGGAGCGAGGTGGAGCTACCGGAAGTGACGTCACCGGAAGTCTCGTGACCGGAATTGGAAGTCACGAGACCGGAAGTATGTTCTGCGCATGCCCGGCAGTGCATTCCGCGCTTTTTTCTTACTATAGTAGAAAATGTATCATTGCGCATGACCGGAAGTAACATGGCTACCGGATGTGACGTGACGGAAAGTCACGTGACCCCGAAGGGATTTCTTTGAAAGGTGGGATGCGCGCATGCGCAACCGGAAGTTGCACAATATCCACCTTATTGGGGGCCTTTTCACCGGAAGTGACGTCATCAAACGTCACGTGACCTCAAAGGGTTCCCTTGGAAGTGTGGATGCGCGCATGCGCAACCTGAAGTAAGGGATTTCTCCCTATGAGAGAGTCTTGACCGGAAATGACGTTATGAAACGTCATGTGACCCCGTAGAGCTTCCCCTGGAAAACATGGGAGTGCGAATGCGCGATCGGAAGTGCCCTTGGGGTGTTCTCTAGGACATCTGGGTCTTATAACCTGATCATTTTCTACGAACTAGCCCTTTCACTGGTTATTTGCCCCTTTCCCGGCATTTTATTTTCATGGGGAGCGCCTTCAATAATTACACAACCATTTTTTCGGGTGTTTTCGGATATGTTCGAGGTGTAGTGTAGTACTCCAAGGGTGTTTTCTACCACGTCCGCGTTCTCACTGTGGTATTTCTACTAAACAACCTAAGAGTCAAATGAATGAAATGGTACATTTGATCCCCTAAGTCACCCAATAGAAGGTCTATCGGTTTCCCAAAATCTCAGATCCACTCTGTTTGTAAACTCACTTCCGTCAGTTCTGCATAACGGCTACCTCCTAGGGGTACTTTGAACGGAGCTGCACAAGCTTCACCTTGGGTCTGGTCTTTATCTTAATATTTGTGAAATTAAATACAAATAATTTTATTCTAGCACTATAGGATCCTTAAAGTAATATGAAAGGCAAATATCGTGGGATTTTTGGATTAAATATTTTCACTTAATATGTCACTTAATTTTAACTAAAATCAACTGCAACTGCATAACAATAAAAATCCACTCAAAAGCAGATTTTAAGAGCAAATTGCAAAATATTTGACAGCAGATAATTTTGTTTTCCCTTACAGTAATGCAAATGATATGCGCGTGACCTAAGATTTGAACTCTTTAGGGGAGATTATCGCTCATGCGAACTGTTCAGTTGATGAAAAAAAAATTATATATATATTCCGTGTGTACCACAAAAGAATAAACCCACAAAAAAAATGGTTCACACGACATGAAACAGACAGATTCCTCAATAATCATTATCAGGTATGCGCGCTTACCTCATGCGTGTTTCAAGTCGAAATATGTTCCCAACAATTAGAAATCTGCAAATCCGTGTGCATGTTTATCGTCCTCGCCATTGTTGGGGAGACTGGTTAACTTTCGGTTGTTTTGTTCCGATGATTGCCGATCATGACCTCGTGACGAAAAGATAAACAATCATGGATGCTGAATAGCTTAGTAAAGGTACCGCCGTATTCCAAATGTAATTTTCAGGGAAACATTTCTTCACCCAAAACTGGTGTAATATTACTTTAAATTTCCTCAATCCGCGTGGCATGAAATGATCGGGGTCGCTTCCGTCCGGAACGTAAAATGTTTAAGGATTGTTGATAAGATTCTTCTGTCTTCCACTGTATTTCGTGCTGGTCTGGAAAGAAAGTATATGGCTGCTGCTGCAGCTGCGGTGGCGGCGGCATATATCCCTCTGTCAGCGGCGGCGGTGGCGGCGGTATATATCCTTCTGTCAGCGGCGGCGGCGGCGGGGCAGCGGTGTATATCCTTCTGTCTGTGGGACTGCATCTCTTCTCTTTAGACTTCTGATTCCGTGTTTGTTTCTATAATGTCGCAACATGACGTCTTTTCTCAAACATCTCATAATATTATCTACCTAGTTTAGGCGAACTACTGTAAATGTTGTGACCGTTACTTTTACAAAACAGGTAATCAATGCTTAACCCAGTTTGTTAAAATATGTACCTTTGTAAACAATATATAACAACAATTACAATCAGCTTCATTATAATCATAACCGTTTTGGAAGCTAAATTAATAAACAATATAAAGCAAAGTAATGACCATAGGGTCATTACACACCTCCCTAATCAATCATTGAAAACTCCTGTATTCAAAAAAACATAATACACTAATCTTTTCATTCCATATAAGTTATAGATAACTATTTTTAGCCTATTAATTTTACAATTAACTTTATCAATTACTCTTATTACTCTGAGTTCTTCTAACCAACAAATTAATAGCCATGACACAACAGAAATATTGTTGAATGTATCTCATTAATTAAGCTCCTGTTACCATAAACTTTATCTACCACATGTATAAAAATGGACATAACGGTATGTATAAAAAATCAAAATTTACCAACAATTAAAAACAATTTTCAAACTCTAAACTTTCAACAATTAACATTAACTTTTTTTTCTTACTTAGTAATGTATTTAAAATTTAAATTATTCATTTAGTTTATTTGATGTAAGAATTTTATTTCAACTTTAGTAGCGTGGTATACATGTATATGTTTTTGTCTACATGTCCTATAAAGTATATGTTTATTACATAATGCACAAAAAATGATAATCAATTTTATTACCTAAAATTGATCATTTAAAAAAAACAATTGTCTTCAAAAACAAACCTGTTACAACAGAGGATATTACATTACTGCAAAATTCAATTTGACATAGATCTAAAAAAAAAGATGATTGTCCAATTATAATATAATTAATTGTCAACCTGTTTCATACAATGAACACTATAAATATGTAAACACACACAGTACAAATGTTCCTTCTCTATCTAGCGGCTATAGCACAACGATTAACTGGTAAGTACTATTTTATCCTAGCGGCTATAACATAACGATTAACTGGTAAGTACTATTTTATTTCTTGAACTTGAAAGGACTGTTGAATCTCGAGGGCGTTGTTTTAGTTGTCATATGATAATTTAAACTCGACACACTATCCCGGTTTTTACAAGACGAAATTTTCATTTTCTTTTTGAAAGGGGATTTATAGGGACTGTATCTGCTGGAACCCAATTCTCTCTTTGTGCATGAAGATGTCGAGTTTTCTCGATTTA
>MJUT01018644.1:252223-269258 GCA_002080005.1 Gigantidas platifrons | reverse complement strand
GCATGTTTTAGACGACTGAAATTAGAAGTTTTATGGAAATCCGTATTGACGTTCTTGCAAAGAAGAAGAGGTTTGGAGATAGCAAATCTGTAATCAGAAGCCTTCAATCGAAGACGGCAAGAAATACAAATACTATAAAACATGGTCCACTATTAAAACAAAATGGAGTAAAAGACAACCGAACATCGTCTTAACACGACAGTCTTACTAGACATCACAACAAAGAACCAAACACGTAAATACATTTTATTGAGTGATCGATTTTTTGGTGCTTAACGCCACTTTCAGCAATATCTTAGCTATATCATGGCGACCAGTTTAATGGTGTGAGAAGCCGGAGTACTCGGAGAGAACCACCGACCATGGGCAAGCAACTGATAAACTTTATCACTTGCGGCGGCGAGTCGAGTGCACCCTTTTTGTAATTTACAAAGCTGGGCACGAACCCACGCCGTATTGGTGATAGGCTTGTATGAGTTGTTAAGTAATCCAACTACCTAACTCATTGAGCCACCCGGGCCGTTATGAATACATTTTACATTAAACGTCACATGAAGTATCTAGCATTGTAACATAGCTGCCATTTTTTACTTTGATGTTTTTATTGAACTGTTCAGCTTAAAAATGTATTTTTAGAAAACCATGGTCTATTATCTTTAATTGATATTGTATCACACAACCATTAAAACTTTGTTGAATCCAAAAGCAAATGGGTGGAGCTTATACCATGCTACAACATGTTGCATCGTAGTTTAAGGTCCGTGTCAAATGTCAATCATATTATTTCTGTTACAAAACATATATATTGTCAATACCACGTGTCTTACTGATGAACTTATTTAAGCAAACTCATCCAAGGTTCCCTCTCGTTTGCTTAAATAAGTTAGCTCGTAGGAACCGTGGTAAATCATTCGATATATATCCAAATTTTAATAATAAAAAAATCATTACCCTGGATAAATGTCCATGGCAGGTACAAGGGCTACTGATATATTGTAACCATCCGAGTAAGAACACCGTGAACATCTACATAGGCCTGAGCTTTGAACTGTGGAAATCAAGTAATCAAGTTGATCAGCTGCAAAAAAATAATAGGACGTTATACCGGTATTTCAACCACACCAACTAGAAGGAAAATAGATATATAACAAGATTGTAAATATATAAAATATGACATGGAACAACACAGGAGTTTGAGCCATCTTTGTAGGTATATAAAATATATCATCGAACAACACAGGAGTTTGAGCCATCTTTGTAGATATATAAAATATGACATGGAACAACAAAGGAGTTTGAGCCATCTTTGTAGATATATAAAATATATCATCGAACAACACAGGAGTTTGAGCCATCTTTGTAGATATATAAAATATATCATCGAACAACACAGGAGTTTGAGCTATCTTTGTAGATATATAAAATATGCCATCGAACAACACAGGAGTTTGAGCCATCTTTGTAGATATATAAAATATGACATCGAACAACACAGGAGTTTGAGCCATCTTTGTAGATATATAAAATATACCATCGAACAACACAGGAGTTTGAGCTATCTTTGTAGATATATAAAATATACCATCGAACACCACGGTCACGTTGAGATATATGATTTTATTAATGTTTTTATTTGTGATTTCGTATTCGGTACATAAGCTCACATTTCAATTTACAAACTGACTTAAGGGTTATTCAACTGGAAATGAGATTAAACTTTTCACATTCTATCGGCTTCACTGGTCAGCCAAGAGGGAAAATCATATCTGGTCGTGTACCTTCTTACTACTAGAACAAACAATTTTGCTTTCATTGAAGGATATGTTATTGCCAAATTGAAAAAAAATTGACCTGAAAGATGCAAAAAATAAATAATTTGAAATTTGATACAGTTTAAAGAACATTATTTGTACACGGACAATGATTGATTGATTGATTGTTTGATTGATTGATTGATTGATTGATCACAACAATGAATGTAACCATAAATATACAACATACCACCATCACTTGATAAAATATGCCCTGGGTCACAAATCCAGGAAGCTTTACAATTCCTTCCACATTTCGAAATGTCAATTTGAGGATTTGGAAAATCTTCCTGACTCCATCTATCCGTATGAGAATTATCCGGAACACAAGTCGGTACGGGAGATATACTTGTGGACCTTCCGTCACATAAAATGTTTAAAATACTAAATAAATATACACAATCACTAAAATACATTTCGTATAGTTTCCACCCTAAATATGTATATACAAATATAGGTATTTAGTGGTCACACATCACATGTTTCTACACTATATTAATATGTGTAAATTCTATTCAGGTGTTTATAATAGTACATTCCAGCGAAGGTCAAGCATACATGTATCTGGGAGAATAAGAAAATATAAGTGTATAATAAAAATAGTCAACAATAAAAATCAATCAGATTGATCATAATAATATATTTCAAGATCCAGATCATTATTAAAACGAAGTTGTTAATCCATGTATTAACCGAGCTAATTATTAGAAGATTATTGCTGATGCGAGTGTTGAGGTTTTTACTAATAAAAATAACATATTGGCAGGGTTAGATCATTGTATATTGTTTACTTAACCATCTATATGTGTTACAGGTTAGTGTAATCACCGAATGTCCACAGGAAAGAACAAAATATATCACGGGTATAAAACTATGTCATTTACCATCCAGGTTCAAGCACCATTTTTTAACAAACATTTCGATCCCAATTTTCGCCGATTTTCACCCTATTTTTAAAACATTTTCCAGGAAGAGAGAGTTTACACCAATGAACCCCAGGATCTGCCATTGATATTATTTGCGGATATATTTTTAAAAGATATGTGATTTCATATTTACATTCCGCAAATTTAGAAATTAGAATTCAGAAACAGTATAGCTGCATTTTATTTACATGTACAATGTATTTGCAGGTATAGCCTGATTTTTTCCATTTTTATCTCCACCGACTCTTTATTATTACAAAATACATTAATATAGGAGTCAATGTCTACATTGAACGACACATCAACGGCCAGAAGCTCTAAAATTCAACGACTGTTACAGATTTATTCAAATACTTCCCGGACTATTGAGGCGTCGGATTATAGGTCAGACACCAGTAATTATATTTTTTATAATTAAATAATATTAGTGGTAAGTCTGTACATGCTCGTAATTCAACTTCAAAACGGTCATCTAAAGATATATAACGCTGGAATGAATAAATGGTTGTTGTTTAACGCCAACTCAGCAATTTTCAGCCATATCATGGCGAGTACGCGTTAATTGTCAATGAGATGATGATGGGGTCCACATTGTACTAGACCAACACGCTTAGTTGGGTTTTTATAGTGCTAGTTCACTTAAACAATAATCCGCGGATAGAGTCGCCCCACTTGGGCATATTGTCCTGATTCCCAGCCAACCAGCCATTCTTGTTTCTCCTTCATGCTGCGAGCTTAATGGAAAAACAACAAATACCAATGCTATAGTCTTTGATTTGACCCGATCGGGACTCGAACCCATGATCTACTGCACTTTGGGCGAGCACGCTAACCATTACACTACCGGTGTGGTTCATAACGCTGGAAAACTGTATGAACGTGGTGTGCAAGCTTCGTTATGTAATGGACAATTGAGTGAGTGAGTGAGTGAGTGAGTGAGTGAGTGAGTTATTGTTTCATGCCAAATGAGCAATTTTTCAACTACAATACACCATGACGTGAACAGTTCATTCAACCTATGTCAACATTTTAATAAAATAGGTCCTTGGTATATATAAATTTAGTGCTTTTTAATTGGGTGCAGCACATTTGCGCGACTTTTCATGTATTTACAATTGCGCGATTGTAACGTTTGTGCGCCTTATTTTTAATACCTCAGCGCGTCTCATGTGTGTATGTGTTTGTGAGTTTTTTTTTTATGGATATTCAAAATATATTTGTTGTCATCTGCTCACTACGGGAGGTGGAAGTAGGATTTTGAGCTGGATATTCTTTAACAGTTTTGACAAGCAATAATTAGAACCATTATTACCATTTTATGAAGTGATAAGTAGAAGCATTATTACCATTTCATCACGTGATAATTAGAACCATTATTACCCCTTTATCACGTGATAATTAGAACCATTATTACCCTTTTATCAAGTAATAATTAGAACCATTATTACCCTTTTATCAAGTGATAAGTAGAAGCATTATTACCCTTTTATCACATGATGATTATAACTATTATTACCCTTTTATCACGTGATAATTAGAACCATTATTACCCTTCTATCAACTGATAATTAGAACCATTATTACCCTTTTATCAACTGATAATTAGAACCATTATTACCCCTTTATCAACTGATAGTTAGAACCATTATTACCCCTTTATCACATGATAATTATAATCATTATTACCCCTTTATCAAGTGATAGTGTGCCGGGGTAGAATAGGCACCAGGTTTCTCCGTCCTAGAGGCACTAGTCCTCTAAAAGGGGTCATTCCCGCGGAAACCCCGGGGTATAGAAATGGGACCAAGAGCTTCTTCGGCTTGAAGGGGCGTCCGTCGGTTGTGCGGGATGTAGAAATTCACAGCCAACCCGTCCTTCGGATGAGACGTAAATAAAACCGAGGTCCCCTGTTGAGAGATTGCCACCCTCTTCGCACGTTAAAGAACCCAGTGTAACAGCTCACTATGAGCATTATGCTCATGATGAGTGGTCCATAAGAGACCTGTTGCACTGGCTAAATTATCCGTCCCTACCCATCACATTTCCTTGTTTCGAGTCTCGTGGCGTTTAAATTATTCTCGTCCTGAATATAGCTGCACAATTGCTCGCTGGACGTTAAACACCAATCAATCAATCAATCAATCAATCAATCAATCAAGTGATAATTTTTCCGGTCCGATCAGTTTTCGTTATTAATGTATCGTTGTTTACTTCCGTCGTCTGCTACTGTCAAAATGAATTACGCAGAAAACATGGAAAATGCTCGTTATGCAACGATTGATGACACTCCTTTATGAACCAGAGATTATATCATTTGTATAAAAAGTGTAACTGTATAAGGATTATGTCTACAAATACATATGATAAGAACGTAGATATAAATAAATCTATGCATGATTTTTAAAATCTGTTTATGAACAGTATGAAAAACAATTAACAGAAAATTGTCTTTGATTAATGACTTTTCAAAACTTTCTAATACAGTAAACTAAAATCTGATATTAAACTAGAAGAATATTTAAAAAGGGAAAGAAATTTCAAAAATCGTCAATTGTTGACAAAATTTCGTCTAAGTGATCATAACTTAGAAATAGAACTAGGCCGTTACAAAAATATTTACGAAATCAAAGACATTGTAAATTTTGTAAAATATTAGATGACGAGTGCCACTTTTTCTTTGATTGTAAAGTTACTGATAATATTAGACCTGCCTTTATTGATTTTATAAAAACAAAATATCCTTACTTTAATCAACTAGATTCCCTTGAAAAATTAAAAAATTATTCTTAATCCTGATAAAGAAATTTTGCCCAGTGTTTGTAACTTTATAAAGCGATCATTAGAAGCGCGAATATGAGGTTTACGTTGGTTAGAGCATATAAAACATAATATTGTTTTTATCAAACGGTGGTAGTTGTATTTGTTTATACAATGTACATATCTATATATATACATTGTCTGTTTAATTTTAGTTTATGTTTGTATTGCTATACCCAAAAGGGTTTTATATGCAATAAAGATTATGTAAAATATGAAATTATTCCATCATATCCCAAATCAAGCTACATGGTTTCTGAAAACGATCAGCAGCTCTCACAAATATGAAAAAAGACGCACTGAAGTATATGATAAAAATGTTATGATATGGCATTTTCGGCCCTTGGGATAATATGGTCGTCTCGGGTTGATATGACATGTGATATGAAAAAATGCCATATAATTATTACACTTTACAGGATCTCACCCACTTTACACCTCAGCTAACGTCTTGATCTTAATCGTGTAGAAAGGAATTATCATGTTGTGACATATACATAGTTTTACAAATGCATCCAAATAGCTTTCACACTCAAAATAAATTGAAATCAAATAAATTAAGAAAAGGGGTATGAATAGAAGTAAAACGGTAAAGGGGATGAATGCATTCCCCACGGTGACCCCACTGTCGGAGTTTATATTGATGATGAAACTGAGAGGATGCAGAAAAAGATATTCTCATATTTCGGACCAAAGCTAGGTCAATATGAGACTTGTGAACCTCAAACCATCAAGTTCTAAGTCCAGTGAACAAGGCCCATCACCAAAAGTGTCTTCGTCGAACGTCAACGACCCCTTTATCCAGATATCGACAAACTAACCCGAAAATGTCTGCAGCAGGATAATATAAAGTGAGAGCTAACAGAGATATGGGAAAGTGCTGCAAAATATAAGTTTCCTAGGAGGTATAATTTAAGAGAAAATATAATCTATATATTTTGTTTAGGAAGGGTCAAAGTTGTGATCAGACAATTCATTAATTGATATATCAAAAGTAGGATTTATTTCTATGTTAGTCTATTATTGTCTACTCCTGGGGGAACTGTTCTCCTATAGTGTTGTCTGTGAGAATAGTGCCTGAGCCAACGGCGAAGACATTATGCTTCACCAGACAACACTATAGTATAGGAAAACTGTTCTCGAGGGAGAATACAATAATATATTTAGTACATAACATCCCATTCCAGACATAAAAGAAAAACACACTCAAATTCAATACATGTTTGCATAATATGCGAGCGTAGGCGAGCTGTTTATGGTAAGAAATGTGTACCTATGACAAACATGGCTTCACATACTGATGGATAAAAGAAAATTCTGCACATTGTAAACACGTTCCGTGTAACACACTTACACACTCTATTAATGAAGAGCTTCTTAACATATTTAGCACAACTTAGGTGATCCTAAATCTCGGACACTCTCTCGTACGTACGATACCACTGAAACCGGGAACTCGTGTGTAATAAAAGTCATTTTGTTAGCTTGTTTTATTGATATTTTCAAATTTTATTAAATCTCTTCTGACATACTAAAAAGAATTCTTTTTCTGCGTGGAAGTTAACTTTTGAGATATCGTAAGGAGCGACGAGAGTTCGATTGAATGAGACTAGATTTGACCCTAAAAAAGTAGTCCCCGATATATCTCGGCCCAAAAAATATCGACACTATTTTGATGCACTATATGAGCGTGAAATTGTCAGATAATTTTCAGATTCGCGAACAATCATGGCCGTGTCTGTTTCATGTTAATAATAATAATGCAATTTACAATGTAACATTATATTTACATTGTCAAAACTGTCAATGTTGACAGCAGACTACAGCCCGAGTCTATTTTAAGGGAGATAAATCTTGACAAAAATATATAAAAATTACGCGGGAAAATCTATAGATGCCACAGGTATAGTCCCCGCGGGGGATCGTTTGTAATTTGTATAGTTTCCATCGCGATGTATTGTCTCCCGTTGTCAAGTGTACTGTTCAAGAATAGTTCACACTGATTATCCAATCAAAATACAGCATTTTGATATGTTAGGTACTAAATGTGAATAGCTGAATTTGGAACGACTGTCTGTAAATCGGTTAATTTGGTTCCCTATTAATGGCTATTAGGATGACTCCAAATAACATTCCCTATTAAGTCCGTTTAAATGTACAAGACAGAATGAATACAAACCACATCATGCATGCCTGTCTGGGCCGGAATGTAATTAGTGTTACCCTTGTCCGAGCGTCCGTGGGCCCGTTTTGTTTCGATGGCCATCATGAGATCAAGTTAATTTGTATTGGCAAATATTTCAAAACAATATTTATTTATGACCACAAAACGCAGATCAAGTTCAATTTTCAGCATATTAATCAATAAATTGTTTATGTGTTTTAAGCGTTTTTCGTGTAAATCCGGAGGAGGGGGTTTCGTCGGTTTCCTTTGTCATATTCTTCTTTGATTTACGTAATACTATATATGGTCACAAGTGTGTGAGGTTGTATGGTAATCAACGACAAACAAACAAACAAACAAACAAAATGAAATGTGTCACTGGAATCAGGACCTCCAAGATAAATTTTGCAAGGTGGAAAAAGACTGCTTTGGTGCCTGAGAACAGAATGAAACTTTTCTCAAAATTGAGGGTTTGAGTTGAAAATACAAACAAAACCCCCAAAAAATGAAAAATTCCAAATAAAACGTCGATCATTGGCTATGGCTATGGGGACCTTCAGAGATTCACGGGGCCCTTCTTGGCTCTCCGGGCCCCGGACCGATATACCGACTGAACCTGATTGTAATATGTGAATGTAAATCTGTCAATGCAAGATTAAAGCATGTCTTACAATACATTAAAAACCCGAAAAGATCGCAGAAAATTAGACACTAAAATGTCATGCTCGACAGATGTCCATGGATACGGATGGGCACATTTTTTAATTTTTTAATTTTTTTAATTTTTTAATTTTTTAGTTTTACCATTTATGAGTACTAAATCTCCAAACCTCTATTCACACCAACATGATGTCAGTGAACGAATATGCAAAGACGTAAAGACGTAAGTAAACATCAATTTTGAGAAAAGTCTATGAAATATCTGTTAGATGGCTTATGTTCATGTCATATTTTTATTCGCATGTACGTTAGGATAGTGAAATATACATGTAGCCATCTACTTGTCCGTCAATCAATCCGTCCATTCGCTCCATGATTTCAGGATAAAAAAAGAGAACTACTCAACAATGTAGCACAAAGTTTAGCCAAATGTTTACATACATACCATGAACAAAAAGGAGCCGCGCGTATTGCTCATCCTTACATCAATTTTCTTAAAGAATAGCGATATTTCGATATTTTGGCAACGAAAGTAGTTAGCATATAGACTTACCCGGTGTCTGTCTGTAGTGCGTCGCTATTTTAATTACGTTGTAGTTTATTAAGTTTTTGCGTTTACGTCCATATTATGTTGAAAAACATACATGGTATACAAAATAACCGTACCGTACCGCCCATTGAACTAGAAAGGGGCTATGATTTTTTCCCCAAAACAATAGTATGCTGAATTTCTGGCAAGAAAATTGAAAGATAAAAATATTCTGGTTCAAGATTTTTCCTAAACAAATAATGGTATATTTTGGAAAATTTATTTCGTTGCTTCACGATAAAGAATTGAAAGATTTTTGACTCGGGGGATAAACCCACAGATTTTTAGCCCCCCCCCCTCTTTTCAAGTTAAGTGGTAGGTCATATTATATTGGTAATGAAATCTTGGATAGCTAACATAAGTAAAGTTAAAAAATTATGATTATTCGGCCGCAAAACTAGCAAAGAAAGGACGAAAAACGCGGAAAATTTACAAGCTTCTAATGATGTCCTAATTCCCTAGAACCGCGGAGCTTCATGGGGCTTTACCCCCCCCTCCCTCCTCGAACCCAATGGGGGCTTTATGCGGATACCAGATCCCTCGCCAAATGTTATGCATCCATATCATCAATACCGTAGCTACAAAAAAGGTACGCTCCCGTTTTATATTACTTTTTTTTAATGAAGCAAATGTTACAGGTTTATTTTTGAAAGATAATACATGTACTACAATTCCCAAATAATATACATGTAACATGCAAGATATCTGTTCTGATTTCCACCTGTTGAACAGATAGTAAAAATTTTGTCCATGCTTGGATTGATTTTTGATACAACAATGGATACCTGTTTAAATTTAAGGATGATATTTTTAGCATTTACGATAATGTTAACCTCTCACAGAACAGAGATTCTGCTATTGAAAGATCAAATTAATGTAAAAAAATTAATGACAAACAGAGTTATTTATATATATAGTAAAATTAAAAAGAGGTTAATATACAGGAATTGTTTTAAATGTCAAGCATTAATGTGTCTAAGAAATAACAGACCAATTCTACCTTGTAAATCATTTAAGTAAGTACTAAGACCAAGATCAGAAATAACTTTACAAAAACCAATCGACCGTTATATGGTTTTTTTTATATTTTTTGTTTTTTTTTTATTATTTACAAAATACAAATATATACAACATATTTTCATATAATTAACTACAATAATCAACTGTATTTTCCTGTTTATGCTTTATTTTACACCTAGATTTAATTCATTTTTTCATATTTTCTAACAACAATTTTTATAAATTATGAGGAAACTTAGTTCCATCTTTTTAGATTTTATATCTTTAAACAAATACCATATATATATATTTTTTTTAAACTTTATTTTTATAACAATTATTACTGTAGCAAATAGAAAAACTAATTAACGATTTGAAAACGGAATCACTAAATCAAACAGACTGCTGTTACCTAATAAATCGAACACACCCAATTGTTTTGAGGGTAGTTTTACGACATCAGCGTGGCTAATTATTCTTACATACATTTTTTTCTATTTTCATTCTTGGGACCTACAATTATCATAAGATTGTGTTATTCATTCAAATGGAATTATAGGGAATTATATGGTTATTGATCAGATTAAGCTTCCTGTGTGACGAGCTCTAATGAAGCTTGCTCGCAAATCTTCGAAAAATAAATGGAAAATTAAAGGAAAAGGAAGAAATAGTAATATACAATATCGAGCTGAACAAACAAAGGAAATTTGTTTTGTAGGTAAAATCTTTAATGATATTAAATCAATTTTCATACAAAATAAACGCCTCTTTGACGCATGTTCTATGATTGACCAATAAAATTATCTATATCGGCGTGACGTTTGTATATTTATTAGATTGACACAAGGAATCTTCGCAATTCAACAGAAATCACAAACACAAACATTGTCAATTCTATCTGAAATATATATATTTTTTTTAATTTTAAAAATGAATTTTAGTGATAAAATCATAAGTGCTATGAATATTATGGAAAACAGAACTGACAGTTATAATTGTAATTATATTCAAAGCACAGTGACAAATACATCAGTTATCAGCAACGAAGACGAAATAGTAATATCTGCAGAAACACTTGAACTTATTAGAAAAATTTTCTACTGTGGACTATTTCCTATTCTTTTCCTAGTAGGATATACTGGAAATATTTTTTGCTTGATTGTGTTTTGTAAAGAAAAAAAATACACATCGACGAAAGTTTTATTGAGCTTACTGACACTTGCCGATCTGTTTATTCTTTCAGGTGGAGTGTTCAATACATTGATGATGATTGCCCTGATATATTATCCTACCGTTGGATATGCAATGTACGTTCGACAAATACCATTTTTTGCCGCGTTTTTTGCTCCCACCTTTTATAATATAAAGATGGAAATCACTGCAATAATTTCAGCAGAACGACTTATCGCTGTATTCTCGCCGATGCGCGTCAAAACTGTTTGTACCAAAAGATTGTTGTTGTGTTTATCGATAACTTTAGCAATATTAATCATCGCTGCATTGGTTCCTCAAATGTTTGTTTATGAATTAATTGAAATGACCGTCCCTTGTAGTGAACCTGTGATGGTTGCAGTACTGACGGAGTTTGGGAAGAATACCGAGTTCTACCGATTGTACACGGTGGTCACAGGAGGGCTCTTTTTTGTAATCCCTTTCTGTATTGTATTTGTGTCAACGATGATAATCATAGTGACTTTATCTCGAAGGCGCAATATCTTCAAGACAGATTTTCACATGGCTACCGAAAGAATTGAAGTCCAAGAAGGGAAGATAACTCGAACGCTTGTTGCTATGACAACTATTTTCATCATTTGTCTGTCACCAATGACGATATTGAGTATTATAACAATTATTGACCCAGACAGCAAAGAGTACCGATACAAAAATAATACCTATGTAGCTGTGTCAACTATTTCATATTTTTTGTTGAATTTAGATTCAACCGTTAACTTCTTTATTTACATGATCTTCGGAAGTAAATACAGACAAATATTCATATCACTATTTCAGAGCAAGAAGGAACAACAAATTTCAGGTGTACAAACATCAGGATAAAATGTTGGACCAGACAGATGAACCTGATATTTGACAAAATCCCAATTAAATGGTCTAGTAGCCATATATACAATAGAACAATATATCACACCAGAGAAGAGAAATAGCCGAATGGAGACTTCAACTGATCGTTCAATTATTTTCAAATAATCAGGAATAAAGACAAAGAAATATCTTTTAATGTCAATGAAAACAATAATTACTTGGTACATTTTGTGTTTTATGTGTTGTATTTAGTGGTGCCTTCACTGAGTGTAACGTGGTACACATTTTGATATTGATTAATTAATTGTTTCAATTTGAAACGTATTAAAACTGGGCTGACACTGAAAATGCGCTTAGGAATATGTTCTGTCTATTATATTGTGCTTTATTGAAAACGTGTACATGAAACGTTGTGGATAAATTCCATTTTGTTTTACTTTTGAAGGTTATTCCAGACACTCGTTGTGTGCATTAAATTAGATATCTACGGTTAATATGAACATTGTGTTAGTTTATTGTACAACAGATTTTCTTAACACTTTACACAACTGACTCGGGCATCATATTAACTTCAAGAACTTCAAGAACTTTATTGAAACCGGAAGGTGGAAATTCTAATTGAAAACCAATGTGGATTTCGAAAGAGTTACCTTACGCTTGATAACTTGTTTGTACTTTTTATTTAACTTTTTTGAAATTCTCATAAACAAGAAGAACAAAATGTTTTATGACTTTATTGATTTCGAGAAAGCATTCGACAAAGTTTGGAGAGATGGTCTTTGGTACAAGTTACTCTTAAATAACATGAATAATAATATGTATAATATAATTGTAAATATGTATAGTGGTACACAATCTTGTATTTCTAATAATGATTGTAAGTCAGAATATTTTACATATAGCAATGTTGTACGTCAATTGGAAAATTCACATATAGCAATGGTGTACGTCAATTGGAAAATTTACCCCTTTTCTTTTTGCCGTGTTCATGAATGACCTTGAGTCATACTTGATAAACTGCAATTTAAGTGATTACAAACGATTTCTAATGAAATTGAAATCCAACTTGGTATATATCTGAAACTTTTTGTAATTTTATATGCTGATGATACTGTACTTATGGCAGAATCATCAGCTGATCTTCAAAATCAACTAAATTCATTCCAAGATTATTGTTCTGTCTGGAAGCTTAAAGTGAATACAGATTAAAGTAAAGTTATGGTTTTTTTCAGAGGTAAACTCCCAATGAATCTTATTTTTCATTAAATGGGGAAAAACTAGAAATAGTCAATAGTTTTAATTATTTAGGAATAGAATTATTCAGGACTGGTAGCTTTAAAAGAGCAAAGCAATCTATAGCTGGCAAGGCTACTGTTGCGTTTTACGAAGTATTAAAAATGGGCAGAAAACATGGTCTTTCTGTAAAGATTCAACTTGATCTATTTGATAATCTGATTAAGCCAATTTTACTCTATGGATGTGAGGTGTGGGATTTCAGTAATAACAATATAATTGAAAAGGTCCATTTGAAATTCTGTAAATTACTGCTTCATTTAAAATCATCTACGCCATCGTATATGATATATGGTGTACTTGGGAGATATCCTTTGGAAATGGACATAAAAAATAGAATTATATCATTCTGGGCTAAATTGCTATCTGGAAAAGAGTTAAAGTGTCAAAAATAATTTATAATATATGTTATTATATGTCAATCAAAAACGTGGAACATTTTACGTGGCTAGATAATGTTAAAAAAATTCTAAATGAATGTGGCTTCGCATATGTTTGGAACACACACACCTTTTTTGACCCAAATTGGCTTCGACTTACAATTATTAGAAACCTACAAGATCAGTTTGAACAATATTGGCATTCTTTATTAGATGATGCATCAAAGGCTATAAATTACAGATTGCTTAAAGATTATTTTGGCATGGAAGTATACTTTGATATTTTAGATAACAAAAATGCAGTTGAGTTATGCAGATTTAGAACAGCAAATCATAAATTACCTATTGAAATTGGAAGATGGAATAACACTAATAGAAATAACAGAATTTGAACGCACTGTAATAAAAATGAACTCGGTGATGAATTTCACAATATTTTAGATTGCCTTGAACAAGATCGAAATATCTATATACCAAAGTATTATTACAGTAGGCCAAATGTTTTAAAATATAAATTACTGTTCTCTTTCAAAAAGAAATCAGAATTGATCAAACTAAGCAAATTCATTAATCACATAAATAAAACTCTATGTACTCCGGCTTAACCTACTGTATGTATAAACTCCGGCAACTCACTCACAAACTGAATAAAGTCCGAAGTGCCGGAGTTTATACATACATAACTTCCTAAAAACACAGTGTTTAATCCTTATAATTCTTATTCTGGGACATCGTGTTGTTTTCGACGTTAAATACTAATAATTCTTGGTGGATTATTTTTTCATATTCCTACACTGTAACGCTACAAAAAAAAGTAGTACAGTAAACGGAAATATTGATTTATAAATTCCTTTCGAATGACGTAAAATAAGTGACGATATCCAATCAGATTACGAGTTATTGATAAATTCTAGTAAGAATAGAATTATTGTATATATTGTACATATGTATTTCTCTACCTTGTCAAATTATGATGGTTTATTGAGAATAAAAGATATATAATAACATAGCAAAAGAATTAAGATTATGCTCATTTTGTAATAAAAGAAAATGGAGATGAATATCACATTTTATTTACATGTTCAAATGACAGAATTGTTCAATTAAGACAAAAGCATATTCCAAATTATTATTGGAATCCACCTGTTATTTATAAGATGGAGGGTTTATTCAGGTTATGCAACAGTCAACTTATGACTAATATTTCAAGGTTTATAAAAAATATGTTACAATTATTATAACTATCTTCTATATATAATTTAAAAAATATATATATTATAATATATAAAATGTATTCTTAATACTGTTTCTGTTTAGTTCGTCATTTATTGTATTGTATTTAATATTGTACCTCATGTTACACTGTATAGTGTCTGACTGTTGTTCAATAAAGTTCTTGAGAGCATAATATTAACAATCAACTCGCTTGTATTACCATTAACTGGTGATGAAACAGTCGTTGGCATTGTAAACTTACACATCTATCTACTTATGTAATGAGAAAACAGCTTTTGAAAAAAATGACGATCGTTATTTTGGAAGATGATGATCGTAGCTATTTTCATAGATTTTTTATATGATTTTTGGAGTTTAACGCCACTCTCAGCAATATTTCGCGCTATATCATGACCAGTATCAGTGGTGGAAGAAGCCGGAGTACCCGGAGAGAACCACCTATCATGGGCAAGTAACTGGTAAACTTTATCACTTGTGGCTGCGAGTCGAGTGCACCTTTTTTGCAATTTACAAAGCCGGGCGCGAACCCATGCCGTATTGGTGATATGCTTGTATGAGTTATTAGGTAATCCAACTACCTAACTCATTGAGCCACCCGGGCCCTATTTATGTAATGAGAAAGCAGCTTTTGAAAAAATGACGATCGTTATTTTGGAAGATAATGATCGTAGCTATTTTTATAGATGATAATAACTTAACAATGATAGTCGGAACTATTTTTATAGATGATAATAACTTAACAATGATAGTCGTAACTATTTTTATAGATGATAATAACTTAACAATAATGGTCGGAACTATTTTTATAGATGATAATAACTTAACAAGATGGTCGGAACTATTTTTTATAGACGATAATAACTTAACAATAACGGTCGTAACTATTTTTATAGATGATAATAACATAACAATGATAGTCGTAACTATTTCTATAGATAATAACTTAACAATGATGGTCGGAACTATTTTTTATAGATGATAATAACTTAACAATGATGGTCGTAACTATTTTATATAGATGATAATAACTTAACAATAACGGTCGTAATTATTTTTTTATAGATTATAATAACTTAACAATAACGGTCGTATCTATTTTTTATAGATGATAATAACTTAACAATGAGGGTCGGAACTATTTTTTATAGATGATAATAACTTAACAATGATGGTCGGAACTATTTTTTATAGATGATAATAACTTAACAATGACGGTCGGAACTATTTTTTATAGATGATAATAACTTAACAATGATGGTCGAAACATTTTTTATAGATGATAATAACTTAACAATGATGGTCGTAACTATTTTTTATAGATGATAATAACTTAACAATAACGGTCGTAACTATTTTTATAGATGATAATAACTTAACAATGATGATCGGAACAATTTTTTATAGATGATAACTTAACAATGATAGTCGTAACTATTTTTATAGATGATAATAACTTAACAATGATGGTCGGAACTATTTTTTATAGATGATAATAACTTAACAATAACGGTCGTAACTATTTTTATAGATGATAATAACTTAACAATGATGATCGGAACAATTTTTTATAGATGATAACTTAACAATGATAGTCGTAACTATTTTTATAGATGATAATAACTTAACAATAACGGTCGTAACTATTTTTATAGATGATAATAACTTAACAATAACGGTCGTAACTATTTTTTATAGATGATAATAACTTAACAATGACGGTCGGAACTATTTTTTATAGATGATAATAACTTAACAATAACGGTCGTAACTATTTTTTATAGATGATAATAACTTAACAATGGCGGTCGGATCTATTTTTTATAGATGATAATAACTTAACAATAACGGTCGAAACTATTTTTATAGATGATAATAACTTAACAATAACGGTCGTAACTATTTTTTATAGATGATAATAACTTAACAATAACGGTCGTAACTATTTTTTATAGATGATAATAACTTAACAATGATAGTTGTAACTATTTCTATAGATGATAATAACTTAACAATGATGGTCGGAACTATTTTCTATAGATGATAATAACTTAACAATGATGGTCGGAACTATTTTTTATAGATGATAATAACTTCACAATAACGGTCGTAACTATTTTTAT
>MJUT01018644.1:226533-244928 GCA_002080005.1 Gigantidas platifrons | reverse complement strand
GCACCAAAAACATAATTTTGGTAGAGGACCACCCAAGGATCCTTCACACCATAAAACAATTCCATTGGCTGTGTAGTTTCTGACAAGAAGATCTTTGAAAATTGAGCCAATCAAAACACATTATTGGCCCTGCCCGCCATGTTGAATTCCTGATCGAAACAAAAAACATAAATTTTATAGAGGACCTCCTGATACACATTCCTGCCAAGTTTGGTTCCATTTGGCTCAGTGGTTTCTGAGGACAAGATTGAAATGTGAAAAGCTAACGACGGACGACGACGACGGACGCCAAGTGATGGCAATAGCTCACATGACCCTTTGGGTCAGGTGAGCTAAAAATTCTATTTATAAAAATTAATAAAACTTCTATGGGGAAAAAATAAATAAAAACATTCTTAATGAAAAAAAAAATCCTCTAAAAAAAAAAAAATCTTCTATAAGTAAAAGATAATAAAAATTGCCATGAAAAAAATGATAGAAACATCTATAGAAAAAAAAGAATTAAAAAAACCTTGATGAACGAAATAAATAACCTCTACGAAATAAAAAAGAACATCAATGAAAATAAATAAAACCTCTGAAGAAACTAATTAAAAAATTTATGAAACAATATAATAAAAAGAACTTCTCTTTTAAAAAATTAATAAAAACCCCTTTGGAAAAAAAACATATTGAAACTTTATGTATGAAAATATATACTAGAGGCTCCCAGGAGCCTGTATAGCTCACCTGGGTATAAGTATTAAAATTTAGAACATTTTGATGAAAAAAGGGCAATAACTCCAAAATGGGTAATGGGATTTACTTCAAAATTGTGGGGTAGGTAGACCTTGACATGCTGCAAATTTTTGCAATTTAAACATAACCTTTATCTCTTATAGTTTTTTAAATATAAGACGAAAAGTATTAAAATTTTACTAATTTGATGAAAAAAGGGCAATAACTCCAAGATGGATCATCAGATTTACTGCAAAATTACAGGGTAGGTAGATCTTGACATACTGAACATGTTTGCTGTTTACACTTAACATCTATCTCTTATAGTTTTTGAAATAAAGAACGAAAAGTATTAAAATTTTGAAAATTTGATGAAAAAAGGGCAATAACTCAAAGACGGGTAATCAGATTTTCTTCACAATTGCTGGGGGAGGTAGACCTTGACATGCTGCACATTTTTGCAGTTTAAACTTATCATCTATCTCTTATAATTTTTGAAATAAAGAACAAAAAGTATTAAAATTTAGAAAATTTGATGAAAAAAGGGCAATAACTCCAAGATGAGTAATTAGATTTTCTTCACAATTGTAGGGTAGGTAGATCTTGACATGCTGAACATTTTTGCAGTTTCAACTTATCATCTAACTCTTATAGTTTTTGAAATAAAAAATGAAAAGTATTGAAATTTTGAAAATTTGATGAAAAAAGGGAAATAACTCCAACATGGGTAATCAGATTTTCTTCACAATTGTAGGGTTGGTAGGTCTTATCATGCTGAACATGTTTGCAATTTAAACTTATCATCTATCTCTTATAGTTTTTTAAATTAAAAACGAAAAGTTTTAAAATTTCGAAAATTTGATGAAAAAAAGGGCAATAACTCCAAGATGGGTACTCAGATTTTCTTCACAATTGCAGGGTAGGTAGACCTTGACATGCTGCACATCTTTGCAGCTTAAACTTACCATCTGTCTCTTATAGCTTTTGAAATAAAGAACGAAAAGTATTAAAATTTTGAAAATTTGATGGAAAAAAGGGCAATAACTCCAATATGGGTAATCAGCTTTTCTTCACAATTGCAGGATAAGTAGACCTTGACATGCTGCACATTTTTGCAGTTTCAACTTATCATCCATCTCTTATAGTTTTTGAAATCAAGAACAAAAAGTATTAAAAGTTTGAAAATTTGACGAAAAAAGGGCAATAACTCCAAGTTGGGTCATTAGATTTTCTTCAAAATTGCAGGGTTGGTAGATCTTGACATGCTGAACATGTTTGCAGTTTCAACTTATCATCTATCTCTTATAGTTTTTGAAATAAAGAGCTAAAAGTATTAATATTTTGAAAATTTGATGAAAAAAGGGCAATAACTCCAAGATGGGTAATCAGATTTTCTTCAAAATTTCAGGGTAGTTAGATCTTGTCGTGGTGATCATTTTTACCTCGTGTCAGATTTCTGATATTATTAACGGTTTTTGAGTTATTACCAAAAATGCGCAATTTTACCATATGTTCTATTTTTAGTAACAGCGGCTATGTTGATTGGTGCACGGCTTCACCGGACACAATTTTGAAACTAGACACCCTAGTGATGATTCAGACAAAGTTTGGTAGTTTCAGAGGAGAAGATTTTTGAAAAAGTTTACGACGTACTACAGACGACGGACGCCAAGTGATGGCAATAGCTCACATGACCCTTCGGGTCAGGTGAGCTAATAAAGAAAATCTTCCTTTTATGGTCACAATCCAGTCCTTTTTCTGTCATGTCTCTTGGGCAGATTTTAACAAGAATAACAACGGATATCACTAGTGGAGCAGGAACTACCTTCCCTTCCAGAACACCTGAGTTCATCCACGGTTTTAGTGGGATTAGTGTTGTCAAATCTTCAATTTTGTGTATCTGTACCATTTGTTTGTCTTTTCGTCTCCTTGTGGCCATTGTGTTATCTGTCCTTCGATTTATTGCTTCTAATTACACTTTTCGTATTTCAAACTTCTTTCAACAAGTATCTGGATAGACTAGAACTGTGAGTGACCTCACCGAGTGATACCCCCCACTTGCAGTTTAGTAGGAGTTCTGCTTACAAGGTACATGCCTCACCCCCCCCCCTTTTTTTGTGAAAGTATAAGTTGAATTATCTGCCCTTTTAAATTTTGGACAGCAACCATATTCCTTCATGCACATCTGCAGGTAGTGTACTACAAGTGTGTAAAGTTTCATAAAAATCCAATGAGCCGTTTAGGAGGAGTTGCGCTTACAAGGTACATGGACGGACGGACAGTATAAGTTGAATTATCTCCTCTTTTAAATGTTGGACAGCAACCATATTCCTTCATGCACATCTGCAGGTAGTGTACTACAAGTGTGTAAAGTTTCATAAAAATCCAATAAGCCGTTTAGGAGGAGTTGTGCTTACAAGGTACATTGACAGACGGACAGGGTGATTCCTATATACCCCCCAAGCTTTGTTTGCTGGGGGTATAATAATGAAAGTATCGGGATGCTATCAGGAATAAATGTAGCTCCAAATTTATTAGCTGTTCTAGCATATTAACTTTGTATCCCGGTACTTATCATCAATATACCCCATTGGTGGTGTAATGGTTAGTGTTCGCCTCGAGTGCAGTAGCTCATGGGTTCGTCCTAAAAATAGCCCTTATTTTTTAAGAATTTTGCCCTAAAAAAGCCCTTATTTTTCACATAATTAGCCATGTTTAATTTCTACATGGATGAAAACCCCAAATCATTTTGAAGACCCACTAAACATGGTTTCACCCAAGTTGGGTTTCAATAGGTCCACATGCTTATGACAAGATGGGTAAGAATAAATATAGATTCTCCTTCAGTTGCCTGTGGGCTACGATATTTCTCCACTCAAGAGAGTTAAATTAAAATTTTTAATTTAACTCTCAAGAGTGGATAAATATCGTAACCCACATGATGGGCAACTGAAGGAGAATTTGTTTCTCCCATTATTTAACACGAACTTTATTTCAAAAGCCGTCAAACGAGTCAAATGCGGGGAAAGGCACGAGACAATTTAATCCTCTAGAGGATTACAGATTTTTCCNATGGGCAACTGAAGGAGAATTTGTTTCTCCCATTATTTAACACAAACTTTATTTCAAAAGCCGTCAAACAAGTCAAATGCGGGGAAAGGCACGAGTCAATTTAATCCTCTAGAGGATTACAGATTTTTCCACCACTGGTTCAGCGGGGTTAAAACGACGTCATAATGGGAGAATAGATCCCTTTGTGTGCCAGGTGACCAATAAAATTTTATACCTATTAGCCATCAACAGGTATCAAAGGATTAATTCGTAAAGCTATAAATTGATTTTTATTCAATATGAAACATGATAACAACATAAAAACAATATAAGATTCATAGACAGTTCATAAATAAATCAAAATAAAATACTGAAATATATTTCCTGGACTATGAAACAAAATAATAAATCAAATGATATTTCCAGATCTATGATATTTTAACATGTTTAATAAATCTGTGAAAAATGGTTAATGATGTACATAGTATCAATAATGTTAAATGAATATGACTTTATCAGTCAAGTGTGATGACAAATACATTTTTACATTACCAATAAAGGTACTGTTAATAGACATACATTATCAATTGTATAACAGCTTCTTCCATAGGACTCTCTCTTATACTAGCCACAACGTCTGTCTCAACCTTAATACCTGCCATTATCCTGTATAAATCTGTTGAATATCTCAAAAGGTATTTCAGAATCTCAAGGGCCCCTGTGACTCAATGAGTTAGGTAGTTGGATTACCTAACAACTCACACAAGCCTATCACCAATACGGCATGGGTTCGCACCCAGCTTTGTAAATTACAAAAAAGGGTGCACTTGACTTGCAGCCGCAAGTGATAAAGCTTACCAATTGCTTGCCCATGGGCGGTGGTTCTCTCCGGATTCTTCCACCACTAAACCTGGTCGCCATGACATAGCTGTGGGCGGTGGTTCTCTCCGGATTCTTCCACCACTAAACCTGGTCGCCATGACATAGCTGAAATATTGCTGAACACCAAAAATCAAAATCAAATCAATATTTCAGAATCTCAAATATTGTTGTGTACTTTTGTCCATGATAACCTTTGCTATTCTCATTTACAACTAGAGGTACTGTTGTCACAGGAGTTCTGCTGGACTGTTTTAGTGAACTAAAACATATGTCCCCCAGTGACCCTTCACTTGACCCTAGCATTCTGCCATTGACAAAATTAACATTGACATGTAAGATCCATAAACCTGTTCCCCTTGTATTTAACTTCATTTCATTCATTTTCAGTATTTATACCATTTTTGAACCCCAAAATACAATCTGGACCCCCATATATAATATATATATATATATAAAATGGAGCAGGGTACCCCTTATATTTTAGCTTCTACATGACTGAAAACAAAAACCATTTTATTAATTTTGAGCAGCTTTACCCTTCCATAGTTGCCAATCGCGTGTAATACATGCTTTTTTGCCGGTTTACATGCACTGTTTTCTTCACACGCCGGGTACACGCTTTCCAAGACTTCACACGCAATTACACGCATTTTCATAAAAATAAATTTCCGGTTTTTAGCTGTACCGCGATTCTCGGGATTTCTCCATCCGATATTTCTGTACCTATCAAAAAGATGTGAAAGATTGGGAATCGGGAGTTTAAGTGGATACAACTAAAAGGAAGCGATCGAGTGCCGAGCAATACGTTTTGCACCCTTTCTAACTCACATATTTACATTAGATCTTCTGCCAAAAGTGATGTAATCAGACATGCTAAAACTCAGAATCACTTGAAACTTGTTTACCTTTAATTAAAGTGGATACACATTTCTTTGTACACACATTTTTCACGTGAATGAGAATCTAGAAAGGTTTCCACATATTGGTAATATATTATGGATCAAAGCGTGCTTTTGGGGATCTAGAAACTTTTGTAACAGGTGAACTTTAGTCACGTGCCGAGTCGACCGAAGGCTTGGGTGATATAAAGGTTAATGACATTTCAAAGAAAGGACATTTTTAAAGACAGAAAACGATTCAATGTATTGTCAAATCTGGCTAAAACCCTTTTAGTCCTACCTAACAGTAATGCTGATTGTGAAAGAGCATTCTCAATTGTTAAAAATATTCATACTGAATTTAGATCTGAATTGAAGAATGATACACTTTGCTCAATGCTATCATGCAAATTTAATCAAAATCACCATTGTTATGAATATGCACCAAGTGCTGAGGTATTGCAATCAGCCAAAAAGGCAACTGTACAGTATAATAAAAGTTTACAGTAATAATTTGTTTTATTTGAAAGACTTTAATTGATGAAAACACAAAGGATAAGTGGATAATGGAATAAAGACAACACAAAATCATCAAATTATATGATTACAGTTAAAAAATCTCGTCACACGTTTTTACACGCTATTTGGCATCTCATGTCATGTCATGACATGATTTCTCATTGCTGGAGGTTGGCAACTATGCCCTTCTTGAACCCCAAAATATTATCTGGACTCTTCTTCGAGATCCCTTTCAAAGAAATATCATCTAGAACCCTTTCAAAAGAAAATATGGATAGAGGTTACCCATATATTTCATTTTTCAGAATGGAAGGAAACAAAAAAGCATTTCATTCATTTTGTGCATTTTTTACCCTTCTTGAACCCAAAAACTCATCTGGACCCCCTTTGAGACAAGCTTTTATAAAAACAGTTGGGCAGCGGTTCTCCTCATATTTTAGCTTTTACAGATATGGTTGAAAACAAAATGCATTACATTAATTTTGAGTACATTAAAGTTCTGTCTCACTGAATTAAAAAAACACCAACATATTTGACCTTGATATTTATATCAAACATACCTTTTACTATGACATAGCATACTTTAAACACATCTTTATCTAAGACATAGTATACTTTAAACATGTCCATTCTATAACATATCATACCTAAACACGTCTTTATCTAAGATGTGGTAAACTTTAAACATGTCCATTCTATAACATATCATACTTAAACACGTCTTTTTCTGCAACACAATACTTTAAATATGTCCTTTTCTATGAGATAGTATACTTTAAACATGCACTTTTCTATGACATTCTATACTTTAAACATGTCCTTTTCTATGACATAGTATACTTTAAACACATCTTTATCTAAGACATAGTATACTTTAAACATGTCCATTCTATAACATATCATACTTAAACATGTCTTTTTTAACAACACAATACTTTAAACATGTTCTTTTCAACATAGCATACTTTAAACATGTACTTTTCTCTGACATAGTAGACTTTAAACATGTACTTTTCTCTGACATTGTATACTTTAAACATGTACTTTTCTCTGACATTGTAGACTTTAAACATGTACTTTTCTCTGACATAGTAGACTTTAAACATGTACTTTTCTCTTGACATAGTAGACTTTAAACATGTACTTTTCTCTGATATTGTATACTTTAAACATGTACTTTTCTGACATTGTATACTTTAAACATGTACTTTTCTCTGACATAGACTTTAAAAATGTACTTTTCTCTGACATTGTATACTTTAAACACATACTTTTCTCTGACATTGTAGACTTTAAAAACATACTTTTCTCTGACATAGTAGACTTTAAACATGTCTTTATCAATAACACAATATAAAATCTAAATCATATAATCTTGGTTTGTATATTTGTGAAACCGAATACATCCCGTTTGCTGAAAAGAAGACTTGTCTTCCCACAATACAGCATATTTTCTGCGGATTCTCTTCAGGAGTACGTTTTGTAAAAGAACTGAGATTAAATAAAAAATCTCATATCATCTGTCACTTCTTAGTTTGATATCTAGATAATCTCTTTAATGTATTCTTTACACAAGTAACTTCTACCGATGAAATGAGAATTGTTTCAGTCAAGAGGATCGATGATATCACAGATATCCTCCATATCAGGGGAGTCTCTTGATGAATATTCAGATGACATGTTGTCGTCGACATACAATGGTTGCATGAACAAACTCTCAAAAAATGAAGCATTTATTTCATTGTTCAACTCCTTCTGGGAAATCTTTTGACACCTAGTGAACTTTGTATCGGCACTCGTTTGTCCCAGTGGTCGACAACAACTACAATGTTCTCTTTGACTAGAATTAATTTGTTTCAAATCTTCCAATAATGTAGACAACTGATCATGTACAACTGGTGACTGATTCATCTCATTTAGCCTTTGTAAGTCGTCCAACAGGATGTCATTTTGATTGTTATATTTCATAGTGTATTTATTCTGAACCCTTTCGTTTAGGTTCGTTTCATTCATCCAGAATCCTTTCTTGGAATGCTTGAATTTTGTTGGGTTTTTTATGAAAAAACTGTCAAAATTGTTGCTATCAAATTTTTCCTGCTGATTTTTAGTTTGACCAAGATCGTTTTCTGATTCTGAATCTTTATTTCCTTCCGACAATTTTGATGACAAGGAATCAGATTCTTTCATTGAACTACCTTTTTCATCTGTACTACGAGCATCACTGGGTGTCAAGTCACTGGACTTGGAACATGTGGATTCTATATCTGCTGAACTATCAGTATAAGAGGATTTTTGTAACGAATCACAATCAGAATTACTCTTCTTTACTAGTTCATCCATCTGATCGTTACTAAAGGATGAATCATGACCTCCTGATGATAAACCATCGTCACTCTCTAGTTTATTTTGACAACTAGATTTAGAAGAAGAAACATCAGAAATATCAGACACCATAACAGAAGGAAATTCTAATTTAGTCTTTAGGTCTTCACTAAGATCACTTTCTCTAGAATCACTTGGACTGTCATCTTTAAAGATATCTGGTTCAATCATAAACAAATAGTCAGCTTCTTCATCCTGAAAACAAAGAGATATTTACAATACTGAGAAGATACTTCATTGTAAGCATTAATACATATAATTTTTTAACCTTAAATTTGACATAGATATATACAGTAAAATCTGTCTAAACCAAACCATGAATAAACCGGAATCCTGTATAAACCGAACTTTAAATAAAGTCCCGATGTAGAATTTTTTAAAACCTGCATAAACGGAACACCTGTCTATTGCGAACACAAAAGTTGGTCCCAATGCAAGGAGGTTCGTTTACACAGGTTTCTCTATAGTAGCATTACTGTTGATATAGAGAATTAGTAACGATACTGTTGACATAGGAGTCACTATGTCATCAGCATAGAAATGATACTATTGACATAGGAGTCACTATGTCATCAGCATAGTAATGATACTGTTGACATAGGAGTCACTATATTATCAGCATAGTAACGATACTGTTGACATAGAAGTCACTATGTTATCAGCATAGTAACGATACTGTTGACATTGGAGTCACTATGTAATCTGCATAGTAACGATACTGTTGACATAGGAGTCACTATGTCATCAGCATAGTAATGATACTGTTGACATAGGAGTCACTATATTATTGGCATAGTAACTTTACTGTTGACAGTAGTAATTTTACTGTTGACAGAGTAACCTTACTGTTGACATAGTAGTAACTTTATTGTTGGCATAATAACCTTAGTTGACATAGTAGTAACTTTATTGTTGATATAGTAACCTTGCTGTTGACATAGTAACCTTACTGTTGACATAGTAGTAACTTTATTGTTGACATATTAACCTTACTGTTGACATAGTAGTAACTTTATTGTTGGCATAATAACCTTAGTTGACATAGTAGTAACTTTATTGTTGACATAGTAACCTTACTGTTGACATAGTAGTAACTTTATTGTTGGCATAATAACCTTAGTTGACATAGTAGTATTTTTATTGTTGATATAGTAACCTTGCTGTTGACATAGTAACCTTACTGTTGACATAGTAGTAACTTTATTGTTGACATATTAACCTTACTGTTGACAGTAGTAACCTTACTGTTGACATAGTAGTAGCTTTATTGTTGGCATAGTAACCTTACTGTTGACATAGTAGTAACTTTATTGCTGACATAGTAACCTTACTGTTGACATAGTAGTAACTTTATTGTTGACATAGTAACCTTACTGTTGACATAGTAGTAACCTTACTGTTGACATAGTAGTAGCTTTATTGTTGGCATAGTAATCTTACTGTTGACATAGTAGTAACCTTACTGTTGACATAGTAGTAGCTTTATTGTTGACATATTAACCTTACTGTTGACATAGTAGTAACTTTATTGTTGACATAGTAACCTTACTGTTGACATAGTAGTAACTTTAGTGTTGGCATAGTAACCTTACTGTTGACATAGTAGTAACTTTATTGATACTGTTGACATAGGAGTCACTATATTATTGGCATAGTAACTTTACTGTTGACAGTAGTAATTTTACTGTTGACATAGTAACCTTACTGTTGACATAGTAGTAACTTTATTGTTGACATAGTAACCTTACTGTTGACATAGTAGTAACTTTATTGTTGGCATAATAACCTTAGTTGACATAGTAGTAACTTTATTGTTGATATAGTAACCTTGCTGTTGACATAGTAACCTTACTGTTGACATAGTAGTAACTTTATTGTTGACATATTAACCTTACTGTTGACACAGTAGTAACTTTATTGTTGACATAGTAACCTTACTGTTGACATAGTAGTAGCTTTATTGTTGGCATAGTAACCTTACTGTTGACATAGTAGTATCTTTATTGCTGACATAGTAACCTTACTGTTGACATAGTAGTAACTTTATTGTTGGCATAGTAACCTTACTGTTGACATAGTAGTAACTTTATTGCTGACATAGTAACCTTACTGTCGACATAGTAGTAACTTTATTGTTGACATAGTAAACTTACTGTTGACATACTAGTAGATTTATTATTGACATAGTAACCTTACTGTTGACATGGTAGTAACTTTATTGTTGACATAGTATTAACTTCATTGTTGACATAGTAACCTTACTGTTGACATAGTAGTAACTTTATTGTTGACATATTAACCTTACTGTTGACACAGTAGTAACTTTATTGTTGACATAGTAACCTTACTGTTGACATAGTAGTAACTTTATTGTTGGCATAGTAACCATACCGTCGACATAGTAGTAACTTTATTGTTGACATAGTTACACAGAGTGTTGGGAATTGGCTAGAAAAAAAGCAATCAATTAATCAGAATAATCGGATGCCTGTCACCGATTGATTTTAGATTGTAATCTTAATGTGTTGTTTGCAAAAGAAGTTAGCTGAAAATATTTAATATTATTGTTCTTATTAACACAAATGATCTTTATTCAAGTATAAAAAACTTATTTATTGTTGAAGGGGTGTTCTCCTTTGTCAGCGTATGATTTCAGACATAATTTATATATAGCCGTCATCATATTATCTATGTTGGTTTTAGTTGCAGGTCCATCTTTCTACTTACAACATTTGGCTCATCATCGGATTCCTCCAAATTTTCTTGGAACTGTTTCATTTGCATCAACATCATGTCTGACTGTTTCATACTATTTAAAGAAGCTCGATCTTCTTTCATGACACGATTAAATTTACGTCGGGGAACCGTATATCTCATCTGTATGGTTTCATTCCACAGTGCACCAAACAACCAAGGAGGGTCAGCATTACGTTGGCCCAGTCTCATCATTTGTGGCAATTTCTTTCTGTTCTTTGATCCATCGACCTAAAAATGGAATCAATGTCTTGGTTTACTGTGGATTCATCAATGTTCATGGATAATCAGAAAGTGAAATGTTCATAGATATCTGAATTCGTGGTTATGATACATACTAATGACTTCTCTTGTTTCATACACCTTTTTGTGCAACACTAACATTCGTGATTTGATGAAACCAACCAAAACCATGACAAGTGGTATTCAATTAATAAAAACAAATTCACAGTACATCAATGTTTTTTGGTTTGTCTACAATAAGTACAGAGAAAACAGCTTCTTTTTAACTTCCAAGACCTTTATTAAAAGTTATTTTTTACACAAAAAAACCCCAAATACCTCCAGTTATTCCCCCTATTCTTTTCATGAAATATTCTGAGTCAAAAAGAGTAACAACTCCTTCTAATATAATCCAATCAAACTGTCGATCCTGATAAAATTACAAGCAAATATGCAACGTTTCAAGGAAGGGCAGTTAAAAAGGGCAAATAACTCCTTAAAAAATAATCTAATTTGATCATTCTGTCGTAATTAAATGCTAATCTTCATATGGTAATAAGCATGCATTCAAGGTTATTTTAAATGTAGAAGTTAGGCATATAAACTTTTGTAACGAATGGATAGGATCAAAATAATATGTCTCAAGTAGGAAATCTTAATGATAAAAATATTCTTCTATTGCACATAAACTTGTTTGGTAGCTAAACATACCTCAGAATTATTACTAAGCTCTAGTAGATACATCAATGATGAGCTTGTGTTCTCTTGTGAAGAAGTGTCAGATATTGACATGGACGTCTGACCTTTGACACCAGCTTGTGTAAATATGCCCTGAAAAAAATAAATAAACAATAAGAATAATTATGAATGATTTGTTAATTTTTCTATTTGATCTTTATTACCCACTATACTATCTGTTGTCAAGTAACAAGTGTGATGCTGACGTCACTTTGACAACTTCTCGATAAACATAAAATTTTTGATAATTTTTATTGATAAACATACAATTGTTGATAATTTTTATTGATCAACATACAATATTGTTGATATGTTTTACTGATGAACATACAATTGTTGATAATTTTTACTGATAAACATACAATTGTTGATATGTTTTACTGATAAACATACAATTGTTGATAGGTTTTACTGATAAACATACAATTGTTGACATGTTTTACTGATAAACATACAATTGTTGATATTTTTTACTGATAAACATACAATTGTTGATATTTTTTACTGATAAACATACAATTGTTGATATGTTTTACTGATAAACATACAATTGTTGATACGTTTTACTGATAAACATACAATTGTTGACATGTTTTACTGGAAATAAACTTCACATCCCCTCTAACATCTCAAGCTTCAACTTCAATGTCATATTGCTATTAGAAATTTATACTTGCAAAACTAATCAACGATAGTATACATTTATCAATCATCGTCATTTTTCATGTAAAAGTTAGAAAATCAAACAAGATATATAAACTAGTTATAAATGTTATATTAACCATCCAAGGACTGGTTCAATTAAGTTTTGATGTTTCTTTAAATCTAATATGTTAAATGTCTACTGTAGTATGTTGATGGATTTCCGATCACTCATGAATTCTGATATAAACTAGACAGAAAGGGGAAGAATACTGCCAATTGTCAAAATTTCAAAGCAGATTTTGGCAAAATGTTCATCTTAATGAGTTAATCAACAAAGATTCATTTAAGGGGGTACCATACACTACAGGGAGACAACTCTTTAAAATCAGTTCAACGTTTTGATCATATGATGTTTGTATGCAGATTTCAAGCATCTCGGTGGTCAAAACCACAGAGAGAAAAGCTGCTATGTGTGGCTAGTGAATTTATAGCTCGGAGTCTGTTGGTTGGAATTTGTTAAAATTTTGATATTTATTACAGTGGATATATTCAAACACACTGCCAAAAAAATAAGAAAATTAAACGAGCAGATCAAATTTTACCGGAAGTGTATGGTACATGCACCACCTTAAATCAAAATGATTTCACTTCCTTTTGGGCACTACTTATACATTTTAAACCACTTGTATATGAATGCACACAATGGTAAGGCTCCCATTGGGATAATAATTAAAACAAAATGCATTCAAGAGTTTAAATTATGTCTATAAACATTGTGGATTGCAAGATAAATACAATATTGGTCTATTAATAATTGATGGTGAATATAGAATTTATTTGACTTGGCTCGAAACCTTTCTCCTCATTTTTCAGCCTCATTAAATAAATTTTATATTCACCATCAATAGACCAATATTGTATATTTACCTAATCTTATTTTTGAAAAGGGGCCCAAATTCTGAAATTTCACAAATTTGGAAGTTTTACAGAATTTCTATTTTACACCCTATTTTGATGCTTTTTTCCTCGAAACTAATCGTTTTGAGAGAGTGCAGTAATATATCAACAGATTTCCTCCACATCATAGTTCCCACAATAAACTTAACCAAAAGGGGCCAAGATGTGCCAAATTCAGTTACTTGTTTAAAAAGTGACAAGGGCTTCAGGTTGTATACCAGTGGATTTCCTGTATTAGTTGTTGTTTTCGAGTTAAATTACATGGCAGTAAAATGGTAAAGGAGGAAGCCCTTGTCAACTTGCTGTGGACGTATCAATCTGTTCTCAGCATAGCTATTTATTGGAATGAGTTAAAATTTAAATAGTAGGTATATATAGATAAGTTATTTTTAACATATATTCATGGTTTTTCTGTCAAATTTGCAATTCTGTCATTTTAATACAAATATGCTCTGTTATGCCCAATTTGATCGAAATTCATTTGAAAGATTCAATTTTGTACCAATAAATGATGCAGGGTCTATTGGGTTCAAGTCCTGGGAGATCTAAATGGAACATATGCTAACACATACAGGAGCTTAATAGATCATCTTTCCCATGTGAGTGATACAAGCTTATCGTGTGAGCCTCTTGGTTTCATTTTAGTCAATTCTTGATCAAATGAAACATGTAAAATACTGAAGACACACTCAATTTCAGAAATATGACAAAGTCTGACCTAACTGCTCAAAAATATATACATGATATAAACATCTTACCTGTGATTTTGATGGTTTACTTGCTTTTGAATCTACAGAGGGCCATACCATTCCTGGCACAGAGTAAGACAGGACGGTCATTGGCTGGTAGAATCCACCCATAACCTGGGGGTAGAAGGATAAGCCTGTGAAAAAAAAATACACATTTTAATTTGAATTAACATAAAGTTAAAATATTTTGTTACAGTCATTGAAAGAAACAATGGCTGTGTTAAACTGTAAACAGTACATATGTATTTTATTGGAACAGCATCGTGGTGTGATGGTTAGATTGTGGGTTCAAACTCCAGTCAAGTCAAACCAAAGACTATATACAATTGATATTTGCTGCTTCTATAAGTATGCAACATTGGCTCCGAATTAGGCTAATGTGTAAAAAGTGAAGCGACATGTCTACACTATGGACTGTTGTTTCAGTGAGCTAGCACTATGAAAATCCAACTAAGTAGGTTAGTCTAGTACAACGTGGACATCATCATCTCATTTTAATGCAACTTGTTATTGCCATGATTTTAATATTACGGTTACTAGATGCTACTTATTTGGAAAAAACGGTGATTGTTTTGTACTGTTGTGGTGTCTTTGTAAAAATTTACAGTAAATTAGGTCATCATAATTAGGTCTTAAAAATTAGGTCATTATTTAATGATTTGACAGCATATTTAATACTATCATGTATTGAGAATTTAATAGCATATTTAATACTATCATGTATTGAGAATTTGATAGCATATTTAATACTACAGTCAAACCTGTCTATAGTGGTCACCTGGGGGAGATTGACAAAATGACCACTATATACAGGTGACCTTTATGTGAAGGGTTTTGATTTTTTGACAAAATATTGCACGTTAGTTGTAAATAAACATTTTTCATTACATCTTATGTTTTTAATAATGTTTTACTGGTTATTTTGTTCCTGTCGTAATTTTACTCTGGTTTACATTTATTGTTGATGAAATTATCTCAATATGATATGATTTGAATAAAACATACAAATAAATAAATAAAGATATTTAATAAACAAAAGTATACTAAACTGGAAGCATTGTTTTTCAAAATAGTAAATTTCCAGGAACACGAGGTTGAACTGGGAACGTTGTTTTCAAAATCGTAAAGAATCTCGCATTTTCTTTAAAGAATTTCATTATCTGGGTATGACCAACACCCATCTCCTCGCCCACAGTCTGACAACTTTTCCCAACATCACAATGATTTATCGCTTTCACTTTGTTGTCAAATTTCAAAGCTTTCCTATTTACGGATGTTGATGATTTTGACATGATGCACTAGATACAAAATATTTTTGGTGAGTGAATTTCTATTCTCGTAATGAATGAAAATCCCCAATAACGCCCGGGGATAAACTGTCCTTTATATCATTTACTATATTCACAAAATGCATGCATGGTGTTTGTTTATTTAGTTAATTAAATTAGTCAATATATTTTGTAACACCTGTGGATTTTTGGTACATTTGAGAAAAATACCGATCTTCCGAAATCATTTCCGTTATTATTTTTTAAATAAAATTTACTGTTATACAAAGGTTTTACGCTGAAAATTACTTATAAATGGTGACCGCTGACCACATTGAACAGGTGACCGCTATATCGAATTAAAATATATAGTAAAATGCACCGGGAGAGCACGAAAGTGACCGTTATGAGCAGGTGACCATTATATAAAGGTGACCGTTACGACAGGTTTGACTGTATATGTATTGAGAATTTGATAGCATATTTAATACTATCATGTATTGAGAATTTAATAGCGTATTTAATACTATCATGTATTGTGAATTTAATAGCATATTTAATACTATCATGTATTGAGAATTTGATAGCATATTTAATACTATCATGTATTGTGAATTTAATAGCATATTTAATACTATCTTGTATTGAGAATTTGATAGCATATTTAATACTATATGTATTGAGAATTTAATAGCGTATTTAATACTATCATGTATTGAGAATTTAATAGCGTATTTAATACTATCATGTATTGAGAATTTAATATAGTATATTTAATACTATCATGTATTGAGAATTTGATAGCATATTTAATACTATCATGCATTGAGAATTTAATATACAGTCGACTCTCATTATCTCGAACTCGGTTGAGTCGAATTTCCGGTTGAGTCGAATTTTTATCGAAGTCCCGAACTTCGTTGTGTATAAATATATATAATTTGACTCCTGTTGAGTCGAATTCGGATGAGTCGAAATTTCGGTTGTGTCGAATAAAAGTTTTGGTCCCGAGATGTAGAAAGCCATATTATTTACATTTGTTAAGTCGAATTTACCTGTCAAAACATGTGTATTAGCTTGGGATTAAAATCGGATCACAGGTGAAACATCCGGTCATTGGCTTTGATATTTTTACCTTAGGCTATTTCACATGTTTATTTCACAATCTGTCAAATTAATTAGTGGTAATATTTGAATTGGCTTGGTATTATGACACAAGTTAGATGTGTACAATCAAAAATTATCGATTCATAACATTATAAGTGTGCTTGGGTCCGCATACATCAATGATTATGAAAAGTACACAACGGAAGCGTTTTATCTATTGTCAGAAATTAATTTTGATTAAAGTAGATGTATAATTTCTCAATTTTGAGAGATATGAAAAAAATGTTACTCTTAATTAACAGTTGTAATAAAAGGGGAAATTTTATTGAATCATAAACACACACAATTTATTGTAAATATTGCACAAAGAAAAATACGTCATGATGAAAGTCTAATGACAATGCATCGGCTGAAAAACATAATCATACACACAAAAAATATATCTAGAAGTTTTCAGTTATTCCATAAGATTCAAAGAATTTAATAGAGAAAACAAAACAGTAACAAAAACATCGAATAAGTTTTAAATCGTTCCGAGAATCGGGACATGCGATGCTGGTGTTAGCTCTTCAAAATTTCGCTCGAGTTGTCTCCCTTTCGTCATTAAACAAACTACACTTCCAGTTTTCATAGCTCCTCTTGAGTCGAACTACGGTTGACTCAAATTTTTTCCATGGTCCCATCGAATTCGAGATAACGAGAGTCGACTGTAGTATATTTAATACTATCATGTATTGAGAATTTGATAGCATATTTAATACTATCATATATTGAGAATTTGATAGCATATTTAATACTATCATGTATTGAGAATTTGATAGCATATTTAATACTATCATGTATTGAGAATTTGATAGCATATTTAATACTATCATGTATTGAGAATTTAATAGCATATTTAATACTATCATGTATTGAGAATTTAATAGCATATTTAATACTATCCTGTATTGAGAATAGCATATTTAATACTATCATGTATTGAGAATTTAATAGCATATTTAATACTATCATGTATTGAGAATTTAATAGCATATTTAATACTATCATGTATTGAGAATTTAATAGCATATTTAATACTATCATGTAATGAGAATTTAATAGCATATTTAATACTATCATGTATTGAGAATTTGATAGCATATTTAATACTATCATGTATTGAGAATTTGATAGCATATTTAATACTATCATGCATTGAGAATTTAATAGTATATTTAATACTATCATGTATTGAGAATTTGATAGCATATTTAATAGGTAATTGTATATTTGAGTAAATCAAATTGGAAGGGTTTTAAACAGGCCGTTTAAGAAAGTTGACTGGTAATTCAGGGTGACCATTAGGGCAGGTTTAGCTGTAGCATTAAATTGAACAAACTCATTTTGGTGTTAAGTAGTTGTTGTGTGTTACTACCCAGCTGTTTATATACCTAATAACAAACTGTCGTTGTGTGTTACTACCTAGCTGTTTATATACCTAATAACAAACTGTTGTTGTGTGTTACTACCTAGCTGTTTATATA
>MJUT01018644.1:182053-225586 GCA_002080005.1 Gigantidas platifrons | reverse complement strand
AGGTTAGTCTAGTACAAAGTAGACATCATCACTAAGTAGGTCAGTCTAGTACAAAGTAGACAGGTTAGTCTAGTACAAAGTAGACAGGTCAGTCTAGTACAAAGTAGACATCATCACTAAGTAGGTCAGTCTAGTACAAAGTAGACAGGTTAGTTTAGTACAAAGTAGACATCATCACTAAGTAGGTCAGTCTAGTACAAAGTAGACAGGTTAGTCTAGTACAAAGTAGACATCATCACTAAGTAGGTCAGTCTAGTACAAAGTAGACAGGTTAGTCTAGTACAAAGTAGACATCATCACTAAGTAGGTCAGACCTAGTACAAAGTAGACAGGTTAGTCTAGTACAAAGTAGACATCATCACTAAGTAGGTCAGTCTAGTACAAAGTAGACAGGTTAGTCTAGTACAAAGTAGACATCATCATCTCATTGTAATGCAACTTGTTATTGCCATGATTTTAATATTACGGTTACTAGATGCTACTTATTTAGAAAAAACGGTAATTGTTTTGTACTGTTGTGGTGTCTTTGTAAAGTTTTACAGTAAATTAGGTCATCATAATTAGGTCATTATTTAATGATTTGACAGCATATTTAATACTATCCTGTATTGAGAATTTGATAGCATATTTAATACTATCATGTATTGAGAATTTGATAGTATATTTAATACCATCATGTATTGAAAATTTAATAGCATATTTAATACTATATGTATTGAGAATTTAATAGCGTATTTAATACTATCATGTATTGAGAATTTAATAGCATATTTAATACTATCATGTATTGATAATTTAATAGCATATTTAATACTATCATGTATTGAGAATTTGATAGCATATTTAATACTATCATATATTGAGAATTTGATAACATACTGTAAATTCGGAAATTATTGCGTTAATTTATTATTGCGATTTTTATTATTGTGAAGCACGAAGTCCTCCAGTACAAATGGATACTATGATTCCGAAATGCGAGGTTTAATTATTGCGATTTCACATCAGTCGCATTTTTCGCAATAATAAAAACATCGCAATAATTTCTGAATTTACAGTCTAGAATGAAAACTGACCGTTAAAAACTGTTAAACTGATACGATGGGAAAACTTTAAGTGATCGCTCACTGCGTTCTAGTTAGTTAGGTAATTGTATATTTGAGTAAATCAAATTGGAAGGGTTTTAAACAGGCCGTTTAAGAAAGTTGACTGGTAATTCAGGGTGACCATTAGGGCAGGTTTAGCTGTAGCATTCAATTGAACAAACTCATTTTGGTGTTAAGTAGTTGTTGTGTGTTACTACCCAGCTGTTTGTATACCTAATAACAAACTGTTGTTGTGTGTTACTACCTAGCTGTTTATATACCTAATAACAAACTGTTGTTGTGTGTTACTACCTAGCTGTTTATATACCTAATCACAAACTGTCGTTGTGTGTTACTACCTAGCTGTTTATATACCTAATAACAAACTGCTGTTGTGTGTTACTACCTAGCTGTTTGTATACCTAATCACAAACTGTTGTTGTGTGTTACTACCTAGCTGTTTATAATGCATAATGAACTTTCGAGATGTTCTCAACACATGATAGTATTAAATACTGTAAATTCAGAAAGTATTGCGATGTTTTTATTATTGCGAAAAATGCGACTGATGTGAAATCGCAATAATTAAACCTCGCATTTCGGAATCATAAGTATCCATTTGTACTGGAGGACTTCGTGCTTCGCAATAATAAAAATCGCAATAATTAATGAACGCAATAATTTTGCAAAAGGGACACCTGCAGTTCCCGACGACACCGTGTCCATGGTGCCATCTTGTTCGGACCATTCGGACAAAACAGAACTCATCGTCTTTGCTCCTAAAAATCGAGTTAAACAAATGTCGGATTTCAAGCTCCCCTTCGATGGCACTATTTTAAGTGATGCAAACTGTGTTACAAATCTGTGAGTTTTCTTTGATAAGACACTAAGTATGGAACAACAAGTCAGTGGCGTTGCAAAATCATGTTACCATCAAATACGAAATATATGACATATTAGATCGTACATCACAGAAAATGCTTGCCAGACACTAGTTTGCTCTCTTGTCACCTCCAGGTTAGACTATGGGAATGCCTTGCTATACAACGTGAATTCTTCAGTCATAGCAAGACTTCAACGCGTTCAAAACATGGCAGCTAGAATGATCATTCGTAAAAAGCAGTTTGACTCGAGCTGCATTGGCTTCCCGTTAAATACAGATCACATTTTAAACTTTTACTCTACATTTTTAAGTTATTACACGGCAAAGCACCCACGTACTTGGAAGAACTTATCATACCATACACACCAGGTAGATCTCTAAGGTCAGAAAATGAAGGTCTCTTACAACAACCGAGAGATGTTCGCACTAAATCATACGGCGAAAGGCGATTTGACCGAGCTGGGGCTACATTGTGGAATGATCTTCCAATTCATCTGCGGAAAGAACAGTCTCTTCCTCTTTTTAAAAAAGGTTTAAAAACTCATATTTTTAGACAAGCATACTGTGATGTTTAATGGTTCAGTGATGACTTTGGTATTTCTTACTAATTTGTGATGCGATTGTCATATTTCAGTTTTATTTATGTTGTATTTGTGTACTATTTTTGTGATTTACTATTTTTGTTTTTCATGTAGAGGCTTTTTACTTAGTAAATTATTTCCTTCCAGCAATTTTTACCATATATTTGCAAAATCTCTGTCATTTTTATTGATTTTTATCACTGTCCAGTTTTATTTCATCTTTTAGTTAATGTTGCTTTTTGGTTCTGACCTATTTTTAGCTAAAACACTTTGTTTTAATGATTCTTAGTAAAATTGCCTTAATCTGTTTAACTTACTGTGATCAAAATCTGTCTTTTAATATGAATTCGTAAATAGTTAACTTTTATCACTATCGATGATTTTTCCTTACTTTTTATTTGTATATATCATACGGGTTTTGCTCGTTAATGTAAATACTTTTTGCTTTTCTTATTACCTTAATAGTTAAGTTCATATGTAATTTTATTGTATGTACTCTTCATATAATTTGTCAGTTTTACATGTTAAGCACTTAGGGTAATTGTATAATTAGATAAGTGCTATATAAATGCCTTGTAATAATAAATAATAATAATTTCTATACTGGTCGACATCCGAGCCAATATCCTAGCTAATCTTCGTAAATTCATGCATTTAATTGCTACTGGGCGGATGATGTTCTCGGGGACAAATTATGTTTCATAGTATTTTTAAATGTGTGTAATCGATTGTGTACAGTATGCTGATCCATTTTAATAATTGTTTAATAAATGTATGTATTGCAAAATATAGATTATTGGGTATATCATACTCAATGATTGTGTGTTTTTTTAGCATAAGAGTGAGCAATACACACAAGTTATTACAAATGTGCACTCTCTTAAACTGAGTTTTGTGCTTATACACTCCCCTTCTCAACGTCTCAACTGTTACCGGATTTTTGTAAAACTAAAATTAAATTTATCCAAAAGAAGTACATAATACTGTAGTCTCCTAAACTCAAATCTTTTTTTCATACACTTTATTATCGAATCATGGAATTCAATAATTTCAAAATTCTTTTCACGGACTATTTTGTTAAAGTATGTGATTAAAATCAGTGGTATTCTAATCTTTTCCATAGTGGGAACAAAAAAGCATTCAGACAGTGCTAAATTCATATCTGTTAATTAATTCAATATTTCATGGAGATATTCTTACATGTAAACTGGAACGATTTGAGACATTGACAGAGATTACTTACACTCCCACTCTCAACATCTAAAAGAATTACCTAATACTGTAGTCTCAACTGTTATCAGATAAGTATAAGGCAGTGAAGAGTAGATAACTCTGCATATGTATTTACAAAGGTGAATACAATAGAAAGTTATCATAATATACAATCATGAAAAGATAATTGGCCCATGTATTCTAACAGTAGATAAATACATGCTTTCTGCCAGGTCAAACCCGTAATTATTCCTTTTAACGAATATCTGACCTTTTTTTGTCACATATACAGATCACAGGATAATAGGGTAATTTAAGAAAAATGCATGTCTTCATCTGTAAGGCATGGTAATAGAATTATGTCCTGTTACTAAAATCTAAATGAAAATACAAATTCAATTGTTGATCAAAAATGAGAAATGAACAAATAAAAAAAATTCAAATTAAATTCGACTTTTTTTTTCAGTATTTTTTTCTTTCCCCCCCCCCCCCGTAAAAATTAAAACTACCAACCGACGACAGGACAGATAATTATATTACCATGGCCTCATTGTACTCAGGCCACGTACCAGATTGTGGATAAAATGGCCACTGAACATTTTCAGGTTTCATACCAGAACTAGACATGGAGTTGACAGCTGGCGTTGGGTACATCATAGTATTGCGGACCATTTGAACGACTGGCATTCCACTCGTATGGTACATGGTGTTATTATTCAGTCTATACATATCAGAAAACGATATATTCGTTGGTTCGACTCCTGGGGTGACTGTTTCATGTCCAACAGTTGATGTGGGGAATGGTGGATGTAACAGACTGATTTCTTCAGCTTTGAATGATTTAATGTTTTGTATTTCGTCCATGTCTGGGGAATGAACACGTTTCAATCCGTGTGATGACTCCTGCATCACACTGTATTTACTTGTCACGTTGAGTAACACCAGGTTTTTATCTTGCTTTGCTTGTTGTAAATAAATTTCTTCCTGTTGTTTCGTGTGTTCTTGTAATGTTTCTTGTGTCAAGCTCATCAGAACATTGTGTGCCTCGTGTGACTGGACTACACTCTGTGGCTCGCGAGACGTTGTTTCTTCAACAATCTCATCGGGTTGGTAAGATGGGCTTGGAACCATGTCTTCTTTTTCTGATACAAGAACCTATTAAAATCAAGAAAATATCACTTAAAACAAGGTCAATTATTCATATTCATTATGTACAATTTTCAAAAATTCTAGAGGGCCCGGGTGGCTCAATGAGTTAGGTAGTTGGATTACCTAACAACTCATACATGCCTATCACCAATATGGCATGGGTTCGTGCCCGGCTTTGTAAATTACAAAAAAGGGTGCACTCGAATCGCAGACACAAGTGATTAAGTTTACCAGTTGCTTGCCCATTGCCGGTGGTTCTCTCCAGGTACTCTGGCTTCTTCCACCACTAAAACTTGACCTACACCTCAAAATTGACAGTGAGGGGCAGTTAAGAACAAAACTTTACGACAAAAGAGATGATTTCAATTTTCCCATTGTGAACTTTCCATTCATATGTAGCAACATTCCAGCAGCACCTGCATATATCTCTCAGTTAATACGATATTCCAGAGCTTGTGGTTCCTATCAGAATTTCCTTGATAGAGGGTTGCTGCTAACAAGGAAGCTACTGAACCAAGGGTTTCTCTTAGTTAAGTTGAAGTCATCACTTTAAAAGTTTTACGGTCGCCACAATGACTTGGTTGACCGCTATGGAATATCTGTGTCACAATATGTTCCACTTGTCGTAAACACTTCCTGATCCTTTCCTCATTCATGACTTATCACTGGGTTTGTAACTAGATTAACACGACGAGTTTCACTAGTGGAGCAGGAACTGCTTACCCTTCCGGAGCACTTGAGTTCACCCCCGGTTTTATAGTGGGGTTCGTGTTACTCGATCTTTAGTCCTATGTGCATGCTTTGTAGATCATTGAATTGGTTGTCCTTTTGGTCATTTTGTTGTCTGTTCTTCTTCAATATTCGGATTCTGATTACCCCTTTAGTATCTTCAAACTCTTCTTATATTTTGATGAGATGATGTCTGCTTTGTACTAGATCAACACACTGAGTTGGATTTTTATAGTCCTAGCTAACTGAAACAAAATCTGCTACACTTTGACACATTATTCAGATTCCAAGCCAACCAGTCTTTGATCTTACTCCTCAGTGCTGCATGCTTAGTGGAGAATCAACAAATACCAATTCAATAGTCGTTGGTTTGACCCAACTGGATTCAAACCCATCACCTACCACACTCGAGACGAGCACGCTAACAATTACACCACCATGACAGTTATTTAAAATATGTGACCTAAATTCAAATAAATCTTAATCTAAACACCATAACTATATATGCTTGCTGAATAGCAAATATTGATACATGATTTACTGAATCTTCCCCTTTAGGTCCTCTTATAGTAATTCCTGTTTTTCAAGATATTTTCCCCATGTTTATGTTTAACTTTGTCTTACAGTGGTGGTCATCTTGGATCCACATAAATATTGTCAACTTGTTATAATGGACAATAAAAAAATTAAGCATGTAAAGTTTGCATTAAATCATGTTTATAGTTTTTTTTTTTAGAAATTTTTGTGATTTTCAATTGGCCATATGATTCTAAATAAAAATTTTGGTTTTGAAGAAGATTCAAAAACAAATTCCCCATTGCAGCTTACTTCAAACTTTGTACCACAATGTCTTTGAAACCGCAATGATTAAAATGTAAAATGTTCAGACGAACGGATGCAAATTGATGGCAATAGCTCACCTAGTCGAAGTCCTGCGGTGATGGCCATCTTAGATTTCCAATCAGCAAAAAAATCTCACACTTTGTAATCATCTGGATCATTCACACCTGATTATATACCTGAACACATGAGTAGCAAGCTTATAGGCAATTATTAAATGGAAATAAAAATAAAATAACTCACCTTTGTACTGCTGCAAAAACTGGGTGGCTTTGGTATTGGTATATCTACTTCAAAATCTGGTACTTCATCAGAATCTACAAATGTAACAGTAAAGGGTAAAACAATGTGCAGGGAAACTGCTCTCAACTGGTACTCCTCTATACCAGTTCAAACCCCAGGGTATAGAAATGGGACCAATAGCTTCTTAGGCTTGAAGGGGCATCCGTCAGTTGTGCAGGATGTATAAATTCACAACCAACCCATCTTTCGGATGAGACGTAAAGAAAACCAAGGTCCTATGTTGAGAGATTGTCACCCTCTTCGCACGTGAAAGAACCCAGTGTAACAGCTCATGATGAGCATCATACTCATGATGAGTGGTCCATAGGAGACTTGTTGCACTGGCTAAATTCTCCGTCCCTACCCATCACCTTTCCTTGTTTCGAGTCCCGTGGTGTTTAATTTTTTTTTCTCGTCCTGAATATAGCTGAAAAATTGCTCGCTGGACGTTAAACATCAATCAATCAATCAATCTATACCAGCTCATCTCATTTTACTAATATTTTATGAAGCCAAAACCTCAAAAAACTTTACATATCATCATTAAAGTATGTGGTATGGACTCTCACCCATAACAGAGGTGTGCAAAATCTAGTTTGTCTGTGACTTGCTTGGTGTTTTTTCTTTGTACGTCGAATTCCTCCACAAAAATAACTTAATATATTTTTCTGTGTAGTGTTTTGTTGATCATTGTTTGTATTTTTGGCCATTGTGTTGTCTGTCCTTCGATTTATGGCTTTTGATAACCTCCTTTGTATCTTCAAACTTTTTTTCTTTTTACATAAAATGATCAGGGCATTCTTCAAACACAAGACATTTCCTCCTTTTTCTTTTGACCTTCTGACCTTGGATTTACAACTTCTGATTACCCCTTTAATATCTTCAAACTTTTCTTCTTTCCTGTTGTCTTTTACATTCAAACACAAGACATTCATTTATGTCCCTTCCTTGTGTGGGCCCAGGTGGCTCAATGAGTTAATTAGTTGGATTACCTAGCAACTCATACAAGCCTATCACCAATACGGCATGGGTTTGTGCCCAGCTTTGTAAATTACAAAAAAGGGTGCACTCGACTCGCAGCCGCAAGTGATAAAGTTTACCAGTTGCTCGCCCATGGTCGGTGGTTCTCTCCTGGCACTCCGGCTTCTTCCACCACTAAAACTGGTTGCCATGATATAGCTGAAAGTGGTGTTAAACAAAAATAAATCAATCTATCAATCAATCAAGTGACTTGTGCATTTTATTTGTCCCAAACAAAATAATCAGCCTGATGTCCTTTTCATAAGAAGTTTTATACAGTAGAGGGATGACTGGGTCCTGTTTATTTTCCCCATCACTCCTTCTGTGATTGCAATGGTCAAACAATGTATGTCAAACTAACGCAAGTTTTCATTCAGAAATCAATAGTTTTAAGTATTTTCCATTTCTCTTCACATTTTCTTTTATATTTGACGTAGACATTTGTTTAACAACATGGGAGAGAACTCCAATATTGTGTATTATGCTAACCAATACCCCCATAGACCACTATGATACAAAAATACACCAAATGAAAAAATGTACACAGTATGGACTCTTCAGACCATGAAAATGTAGCAAACATTAAAAGCTTAAAGATGTTAAGAATACATACCAACAGCATTACTGTCATCTGTACAGCTGCCACTTCTCTTGTCAGATGCAGATGAATACGTTTTTGGCTGGCTCAATAAAAATCTAGAAAAAAAGGATGGACAAAGGAGAAGGCAGTCCTAAAATTGTGAGTTTCGGTTTTAAACTCTGAATACCACTTTCAACAATATTTCAGCTATACAAATGTATATTGTGGCAGTCAGACTTAAAGCATACGATAACCTGTGTACCAGGAGAAAACAAACAACTTGTGGCACGTCACTCGATGAATGACCCTTTAAAATTCTGACTTACAAACAACATATAATGTCATAAATGTGACTTATTAAGTCAAATGTTTAATATTACAAATCAGTTTATTTTAATGTTGGTTACTGCAGAAAACGAAATCTATCATTACAAAAATTAGGACAGATGAACACCCCCACCACCAAGAACAAAACTTATGCATAAAAATTTAAACTAGAGGTACAATGAGCAAATTTCCCAAAATTATACCATCCCCCTGTTTCCTAAGCATTACAATCATCTTAACATTAGGAAACATCTTTGAAGGCATCAAGTTACCAATATCCATTAAAGCATTTAAAGGTTAGACTTGGGATACAATCTGTTATATATTTGAATTTAGGGTATGTACATTTGAACGCTTTGTGATAATCTATACAACAATGTGTGTAACACATCCCCTGGTTATAGGAACAATCATACCAAGTACTAGTATCATTAAAATCCTTGAAGGCATTCATAAAAATCAGAACATGTTGTAGTGTAATTAGGATAAGGCATCGCTAGCTGAACTAAGTTTATGATCTTAAACTTCTAGTGCTTTATTACAACACATCCTCCAGTAATGGGTTACGACCATACCAAGTATCACTAGTATCCTTTGAGGAAAATAAGATGTTCTTAGCAAGACACAATGTATTTTTAGATAAGGTTGTGACCTTGACCTTCAAGATAGACAAACCAGATTTATTCATGATGCACTCTCTAGTTGTGTGTTACAATCAAACCCAGTTTACCCTTATCCTTTCAGGTAGACATGTGTCAGTTATTGTTGCAATGAAGACTGAAATGGTACAAGAATTGTAAAACGATTGAAGTGTGCATCTATACAAACTGTAAGACACTAATTCTACATGAATATTAAAAGTGTGCAGTATATGATACTGTCCTTCGTGTCCTCATTTGAACAATTCAATTTTTATCTAATGTCAGTTAATTTTTCGTGTTGCGTTCATTCGTAAATCGTTCCTCAAGAAATGTTATATGTATTGGGGATTGTTCTAGTGGGGTACAATCAACAAGTATCATTAATATACATCATAACATATTGTCTCTTGTATGCATTACAAGCAAAACTCCCATTTGTAACAGTAAAATCATTGATTAATGTCAGCAAAAAGATCTAATTATTTCTTACCTCTTAATGTTATTAGTGTAGTTGAGTTGTTCATAAGTACCTAATGGATTCTCATCTAACAGCTGTCTACATCTAATATCGCCTGCCACCGACTGCTGAAGAAAAAAAAAATTCTTAATACCTTAATAATATATACAGACTACTGATTTTATATTTTCTCAACAAAATTTAATGATTAACATTTTTGAATGTTTCTATTAACAATAAGAACACTTTTAAGGATCACTGAAGGAGCATTTCTGGTTAGTCTGGTGACTTGGCATACACTAGGTTTAGAGAAGAAACCATAAAAGGCTAGGGCAGTCATCTTAAATTTAACTCTGAAAAAAAGAAACAACACTAGAGAGAAACAGTTTTGGCAAGTCAGTTGACATGGCATGCAATAGTTCTGGTGAACATCATAATCAGAGACCAAGGCAGCCATCATGGACTTGGAACTGCTAGGAAATGTAACAACACTCCTATAAGTGAAAATCGAGCCATGCAGTTATGCTTGAAAAACAGTTGAAACGATTACAGCCAATCAGAGATCAGGGCAGCCATCTTTGACATGGAACTGCTATGAAAAGTAACAAGAGGTGAGTCTTTATCACTAATCTTTTCATTCATACAAAACATAGATTGATTGAAAAATAAACAACTGAACAACAAATACAGACAACACCCTTTTGACACCTCTGGGCCTCTTGTTTCTTTCATGCACTACCAAACAACAACAAACAAAACACATAACCTGTATGACGTATAATACTGAGGGTGCCATCCTGAAGCCAGTCAGTATATACGTCCGAGTGAAAAAGCTATACACCTGCAACTATATGGTTCACTTTTATTTTACCAAGTCTGGTGATTTCATATTCAGTAGTTCTTGAAAAGAAGAAAAGGAAACAATGCAATGTCGTACCAAGAGCATGAAGAAGTGCGCTTGCTCAAAATGTTGACTGTCTAACAATTAATAACGTATGTCCATATGCATTTTCTGACAAAAACAACATGTAGGCATACAAAACACATTCGTCACATAGTTTATAGAGGCCTGCAGTAATGTTAGCTTACTGCAGAGACTGTCAGAGAATAGGTTCAAAATATATATTTTTTTTAATTGTAGTAAGGTTACCTGGAACTTTTTCTTGGAATCTTCTGCTGTGTCTGTGCTTTCTTCTTTATCTTCATCTAAAAAAGTCAAGACAACATTTGCATTGTTTTGTCTAGACAATATAATTAGCTACAACATTAAACTAATTACAATTATAAAGCCTAAAGGCACCTTAGATTTATTTTTTAATAATCCAATAAAATGTCTTATACCACTTCAAGATAACGATGTTCAACTGTTGTTAAGATTGCACACACACACAGCCTGTGTTTATATTTGTTCAACCTAAATCTGTTTTATCAGAATCATGATTCATGCAATTTATAGTTGTATTTCAAATACTGGTTTCTGAGATGTTTTTTTTATTTCTCTTGTTAAACTTTGGAACCTAGGGACTTGGGTCCCATACACAGCCTCTGTAACATTCATTTCTTTTTATTTCCTCATGTTCAACTGAGTTTAAGAGCTTGGGTCCCATACATAGATCCTGTAACATTCATTTCTTTTTATTTCCTCATGTTAAACTTTAAGGGTTTGGGTCCCATACATAGACCCTGTAACATTCAATTCTTTTTATTTCCTCATGTTAAACTTTAGAGTTTAAGGGCTTGGGTCCCAGACATAGACCCTGTAACATTCAATTCTTTTTATTTCTTCATGTTAAACTTTAGAGTTTAAAGGTTTGGGTCCCATACATAGACCCTGTAACATTCAATTCTTTTTATTTCCTCATGTTAAATTTAGAGTTTAAGGGCTTGGGTCCCAGACATAGACCCTGTAACATTCAATTCTTTTTATTTCTTCATGTTAAACTTTAGAGTTTAAGGGCTTGGGTCCCATACATAGATCCTGTAACATTCATTTCTTTTTATTTCCTCATGTTAAACTTTAGAGTTTAAGGGCTTGGGTCCCATACATAGACCCTATAACATTCATTTCTTTTTATTTCCTCATGCTAAACTTTGGAGTTTAAGGGCTTGGGTCCAATACATAGACCATGTAACATTTATTTCTTTTTATTTCCTCATGTTAAACTTTGGAGTTTAAAGGCTTGGGTCCCATACATAGACCCTGTAACATTAATTTCTATCAACTTACACCAGCATTTGCGGTAGGCTACGGACAAAATTTGTGGGCGGAGCTTATCATCATTATATATCCAGTGTACATTTGGAATACAAGTTTGGGAATTTGCTTTCAACTATGTATGATTTTTCCTCATTGAGATAACCATGGTCAAAATAATGAACAATCTGAATATTTGCTCCTAAAAACCTAAACAAAAACATGAAAATGAATCCCCAAAAATTCAGATTTTTTTTACATATAAAACAAAATTTTAATCCCAAGTAGTCATTGAGAGGGACTATAATCTGTGATATTAAACTTGTTGCTATGATATTAAACTTGTTGCTATGTAGATCTGCTGCATAGCAACATGTATCACCATTGCTCTATTCTAATGTATTTGATAAAATGGATCCTTCAAATACTCATTTTTTATAAAAAGGGAAAGATATTTTTAACTTAATATTCTGTCTGAAAAAAAGAAACCAAGGTGTATAAACACACTTACCTGGGGTAAGACTCACAGATACATTCTCAGAAGGTTCATCCTCAATAAAGTTCAAGGCAACAGATCTGGCTTCTTCTACAACAGGCTGAAAAAAAGATAATTAGAGTATATTTTTTATTTGATTGATTTTTGGTGTTTTAACGCCACTTTCAGCAATATTTCAGCTATATCATGGCGACCAGTTTAAGTGGTGGAAGAAAATTTGGTATTTGAATTGTAAGCTTCTCATCTACAAATTATATGTTTCGAGTGTGAAAACGTGTTGGACACTGTATTTGTTCTATTGGTTTTATTTAACTGATTTTGGCTGTCAAACCTTATATCATGTCATAGGTCCTATAACACAGTGTGAGTATTTAAAACATACCTGCAGTAACAGTTTTCTGATCATACGTAGATTCTTGTTATACTGATCTGATTCTTCAGCAATACACTCCTGACTATTTGGTGGTGAAAAGACATCTATATTTTTTGGTCCCCTGTAAAACAAAAATACAATTGTACTCGTGGCCTGATAGAAACAAATCAGTTCATAATAGTAAGATATATGTAAAACAAATATTACAGTAGTGCCCCTCTTAAAGGGCCACTTCCACCAAAGGCCAGATTTCATATGAACTGACAAGAGTAAAATACTAGTAAATTGTCCCTTTAAGAGAGGTCACCCCTCTCATAAGCAAAATTTTAGAAATTGACCAACCAGAAACAAGAATTGCCTATGGCAACCATGTTTGTCAACAGATCGGGACCAAATGAGCAATCTTTATAGAGGACCTTCTATAGATGCTTCCTACCAAGTTTCGGTTCATTTGGCCAAGTGGTTTCAGAGAAGATTAAAATGTGAAAAGTTAACAGATGCCAAGTGATGACAAAAGTTCACTTGGCCTTTGTTCAGGTGAGCTAAAAACGTAGATATCTAATTTTGCACACACAACACATTTCTGGAATAACCTTCAACAGGTACACTCAAAGTCAAAGGATTTGAAGGATAAATAATCTAAAATTCTGTGCTGAACAAGAAAACCAAAATCTAAAATTCTGTGCTGAACAAGAAAACCAAAATCTAAAATTCTGTGCTGAACAAGAAAAACAAAAGGGCCTAAACAGGAGAGCAATAACCAGCTAAGGTGACCTTTGGAGGAGGAGGAAGAATCTTAGTGTTAATAATATATATTATTTAGTAACTGTACATTTCAATTAATAAATATGTCTAATAAACCATGTCAGTGCCAAAACACTGACTACAGGGTGGATGATACCATCGGGAATAAAAGTCTCCCAGCAGAGGTATTCATCCAATAATAGTTTGTAGTACATACTGATGATTTAAACCATATAGAGACTAGGGGTTGTAGATTTTACCAAGAGGTTGTAATACTGATTCAGGTTTGTGACTAAGAAAGTTTTGATCTTACTTGACAACGGTGTGTTGACCAATGATGAACTCTAATCTCTTTGACCAAGGGTTGATGAAGCGAGACCATTCTGTCTTCACAAATATCCAATCTCCGTTGTAGGTACGTAATCGTATTCTAGGACTGCTGACTGTTGAACCTTTAGAGCTTACCACTAAAATACAATGAAATAGTTGTTATTCATAGGGCAACACTATTTGTATAATATAATTCTTCCACAGAACCACATCGGTGGTGTAATGGTTAGCGTGCTTGCCTCGAGTGTGGTAGATCGTGGATGTAAGCCCCGGTCGAGTCATACCAAAGACTATAATATTGGCATTTGTTGCTACTTGCTAAACATCCAGCATTATACGGAGAAAGAACTAAGACGGGTTGGATCGGAATCAAGATAATGAGTCCGAGTGGGAGTGGGGCTATTGGACTTGCGAAAGGTGACCATTCAAAGACCTTTACAGCAAATTTGGTTCAGCAATTTCAGAGGAGAAGAATTAAATGTGATCTTTTATCAAAATATGCATAATTTGCATAATTGGTATAAATCTGCTGAAAGAAAAATTTCACAGTAACCCGCTATTTTTACTCATATCCATGTAGCTCACGCTGCTGCAGGTAAATTTTTTTTTTTTAGGGCTGTCGGACCATCCCAGACAAGTTTGCTTTAATTTGGTTCAATGGATTCAGCCGTTACCAGATGCCTTTAACAACAACAAAATCTGAGGGCTCACGAGTACCAGATTAAACTGGTTTATTCTGCATTTTGTTAACTATTCAGGTACCACTTGTATTTTATCCAATATTTACGTAAGCGACATACAAACATAAAAAAAATGAGGGGGGAAAAGAGGAAGATATAGTATAAAAATATACCTACCTTGTTTGTAAATAGCATAAAGTTGTTCAAAATCTTCAGGGTGGTAAAAGTCAAAAATAGACATCCCTACCATATCTTGTGGTAAAAATCCCAGCAATTGTATGGCACTGTAAAATAAAATGATGCAAGTCAACATTTATAAAACACCTTGCATCATGTACTGGTATATAGTACTCACCTCCTGCTACAAGATACTCACATAAATCTAATTAAAGTTAGTTACATATAAAACTAAAGATCGAGTAGCACGAACCCCGCTAAAAACCGGGGATAAACTCAGGTGCTCCGGAAGGATAAGCAGTTCCTGCTCCACTAATGGCACCCATCGTGTTAATCTAGTTACAAATAAGTTGTGAATGAGGAAAGGACCGAACAAAGTTTTACTGGTTTGGGGCCCGAGGACTGGTGTTTATTGTGAGTTCTGCGTCATAGCCTAGCATAACATTTCAGCTCCATTCTAAGCTTTGCATGGAAGGATATGTTTATTTTATTGATCAGTACAATGAAATGACCTTGATCAGCTGAATATATAGCATGATGTACCCTACTGGGCATCCAATGACATTACAGCAATTTTTATATAAACAATAATATAATAGAAAAATAGTAGTGTAGAAGTGTAAGAATATCACAAAATATTAGAGAGTGGAGAAAAATATTTTGACCACTAATTTTGTTGTAAGTCACATATACTATAATTAGAGATTATTTTTGATGTGATAAACATATATCTTTGATGTGATAAAAATATATCTTTGATGTGATAAAAATATATCTTTGATGTGATAAACAGATATAATTAGAGATTATTTTTGATGTGATAAACAGATATAATTTAGATATTATCTTTGATGTGATAAACATATATCTTTGATGTGATAAACAGATATAATTAAAGATTATCTTTGATGTGATAAACAGATATTATTAAAGATTATCTTTGATGTGATAAACATATATTATTAAAGATTATCTTTGATGTGATAAACAGATATAATTAAAGATTATCTTTGATCTGATAAACAGATATAATTAAAGATTATCTTTGATGTGATAAACAGATATAATTTAAGATTATCTTTGATGTGATAAACAGATATAATTAAAGATTATCTTCGATGTGATAAACAGATATTATTAAAGATTATCGCTATTTTGTTTACTTTCCCTTTGATATTTAAAACCATAATGTTTCATATCACGTAAAGCGCTGAGAAGATTCAAATTATCGCTAATCGCTAAACGTTATAATGACGTCACATTACCAAATATTTGATAAACATACTATTATAGCGATAAAATAATTAAAGATGTTTTTATCTCATGACTGAGAAACGTCTTCTCGTTTTAAAAAACGTCGTTAATCACTTATTATCTTTGATGTGATAAACAGATATTATTATACTCTTTGATGTGATAAACAGATATTATTAAAGATTATCTTGGATGTGATAAACAGATGTATCTTCCCCTCACACATTCTACATCTTTTGAGAAAGAAACCATGTTATCTCATTAAAATGTAGACATAATGATATGTTAATTTGCATATGGTAATAAGCAAGCATACAAAGTACTGAAGAATTCCCATTTAAAATATAAAAGTTCGGTGAACTATTATTTTGAAGAAAAACATGAAAGGGCAATAACTCCTTCACAAAAAATCAGCTACAACAAATAAGAATACAAATTTTACAAAATAATTAGAATTAATATTTAACCAATGCTATTTTGATGTACAGTTTTCCTCAGAATCCACTAGGTTCTAACAGGGTACTGGTGAATGTTCCCACAGCTCAAACCCACTGAGCTGCTCAATGCATCCCCAGGTGGCAAGTAGGGGGTTGTCCTCTCAATGGGGGTGTCGTCAAGTTATAATATGGAAAGCCTGACCATGGACCATGCCAGTGCGTAACATTTTTGGAGAAGGCCACGCTCCCAGCATGTTAAAGACCTCTTTTGTAGATTTAGAAAAAGAGTAGATACATTGTAGCCACTAAAAAATACTTTTTCATCCCCCTAAATGTCCATACTTTTCCAGTGGCAGTCAAAAATTGTTTCCCCAGTTGGCCACAGTTCCTCCCTCTTTCTAAATAGTATTTTATGTATTGTTGAACTTGTTTTCATCCTGAATATGGCTGAAATACTACTCCTTGTGCTATAATCAATAAATCAGTCAAACTAGGTTCTGAAATAGTGAATGGCATCTGGAGCTTGAAGTTCTAAGATGGACAAGACTAGAAATAGACTTACTTTGGATGTATGTATGTATAGCTACAGAACAGACTATGTCTTGTACTGAAGACTTTCTTCTCTGCAGGAATGTCTGACCAATCTGAAAGATAAACAGGCAAAGTTTTAATATCACGTTGAAAAGTACAAGAAGAATTTGCCAGGAGTAATCGGCACGTTACAGTATACCAGTATTTCACAAGAAAGTGATTCAGTGAAACTTGTTTTCTATATCCTTTTCTTGATTTCCATGTCCTGTTCATACAACATTTTTAAAAGCCCTGCCTAGATTTTCTCCACTTTTTATAAATTCTTTTCGAGCAAAATGCATTACAAAGTTTGGAGATCATCAGCATCTTCTATTGGAAAGAACTTTCATGTCATACTTTAAACATTCATTAGAATAGAAAAATGTGGTAACTTTTGTTTCATTCCCATGGAATATTTTTGGATTTGGCATTTATATATAAAAGGGAACATTACATTTTAATGTGGTGTGTGCTATGAAAGTGTTTGGATGATTCCAATTTTCCATATACCGGGGTATATTTCACATAAAACATTTTTTTTTTTTCAAAATATAAACCTGAGGCTAATTTATGTCCAATCTTTATCATTTTCTTATCAACAAAGGCATAAAAGTATGTAGTTAATAGTACAAGTAACTATTTTCAAAATAATTTTTAGAAACATTGCTTTTCACATTGCCTAGAGAAAAACTATGTCTATATTCAATTATACATTCTGTTCATAAAAAATTAGACATGAATTGATCTCAAGATTATATTGTGAAAAAAAATATTTAGGGAAATTAGAAATGTGTCCATATTTTTGTGTCTTGTATGTTTGGAATGCCTTACTTTTGTATGCTGATGTCAGTGGTCTACATTCATACAACAAGTACTGTTTCTGTCTGTCTATAATGGATTCACTTTTATTGACCTTTGGTGAAGTTTTCAAGGTCACTGTTGCTTGGAATGATGAATACTGATCCCTCTTGTCAATGCTGAATCCCTTCCTCAAACTTTTATAATGTCTGCAATATCAAATACAAATATCAAACAATGGCCAATATACTGAACATAATAGTACAAAGACAGCAATACGATTACAAAAGGAAATAATACAAAATTATAACATTATAATGTGCTCCAAGGGAGACAACTATGTTAATTCACCATGTAATTATACAATATATGTACATTGTCAGAAAACAGTCTTCGCGCTAACCAACTTACCCAAAGCCCGGGACAAGTAAAACTGGATTCGGACAAGTGAAAATTATGAAAGAATTTGTTTTAATAATAAGAAATTTTGGCTCTCTGGAAAAGTAGGTGACAAAATTAAGGCAACAACTGAAAAAACATATAATTTATTTGTACAAGCTTTAGAAACAGGTTGAAAAGTGAGCCTTTAGAATTCTAACATGACCCTTAAGTTGACCATGTAAACAACAGATTTATAGTAATGTCTTACCATGTAAACAACAGATTTATAGTAATGTCTTACCATGTAAACAACAGATTTATAGTAATGTCTTACCATGTAAACAACAGATTTATAGTAATGTCTTACCTGAGCCTACAGTAAATGACTTTCTTAGGATTTTCTGAACTGGAATTACATGTACCTTCTTCATCATCTGAAAAATATTGACAGTTTAGGTCTATGTGTATACTATAAAATGTTTAATGAGGCAAGGGACACTAAATAATACCATACTAAACAACGAATTACATGTTTGATATTGTGAAATACTGAAGAACACTAAATACAATGTAATACCATACTAAACAACAAATTACATGTCTGATATTGTGAAATACTGAAGAACACTAAATAATACCATACTAAACAACGAATTACATGTCTGATATTTAGGAGATAACTGTATTGTATTTGAAAATTTCACAGCATCCATTGCAGATTTGATGGTCGCAAATTGAGCTTACTGGTGAAGCGTTACAATTGATGCCATGAAATTTTCAAATACATTTTTGTATAATACAGTTATCTCCATTCTAATGCAATACTGAACATAAAAATGTATTCTTGTATATCCCTGGGTCTAAAAATCACACAAATTAAAATTCTGCGAAATGTTGTTGATGACTTTGGTGGATCCTTTCAGCTGAACCCCTTAGTTACGACTTTTAGATTGAGTATCTTACATATTAAATCCGACGATACAAATAAATTGCATTAGAATGTGAAATATTAAAGAACTGTAAAGATAAAAAGCAATTCATGAGTCCTTTATGTACATGTACATGTAAATGTACAACTACTGTGTCGACACAATGGTAAAACTAAAACTATGGAAATATTTTTTAACATTTTCGCTATTGCTGTCTAGTAAATTTTGGACTCTCATGGCACTGACCCCCATAAACCATGGGCCATCATTAGTGCTTTGTATTGGTTACCCACTAGAGTTACCTCCCTTTTGGTTATGACTGCTATATTTGTCATCCTTATCCATTCAAGCTACGTCTTTTACCACTCTGTAAAACTTACATTTTAAAGAATGACTTTCAAACCTGTCATGGTCATCAGTCGTTAAACTACTGTTGACTGTCACAACATCTTTCCTGTGAAGAAAACTGGCCAGATCTCGTCCAGTCCAACTGTCCTGTAAAAATAATAAAATCATTTTAAATCAACTAGTGTGGACACACAAAGATACAGTACAGTCAAAGACATAACATGATAAATCACTGTGATAGACATATCACTCTTCTTAGTGATACTGATACAGTACAGTCAGAGACATAGTGTGATAAATCGCTGTGATAGACATATCACTCTTCTTAGTGATACTGATACAATAGTAACAATACAGTTAGAGACATAGTGTGACAAATCACTGTGATAGACATATCACTCTTCTTAGTGATACTGATACAGTAGTCAAAGACATAGTGTGATAAATCAATGTGATAGACATATCACTCTTCTTAGTGATACTGATACAGTAGTAACAATACAGTTAGAGACATAGTGTGACAAATCACTGTGATAGATATATCACTCTTCTTAGTGATACTGATGCAGTACAGTTAGAGACATAGTGTGACAAATCACTGTGATAGACATATCACTCTTCTTAGTGATACTGATACAGTAGTCAAAGACATAGTGTGATAAATCAATGTGATAGATATATCACTCTTCTTAGTGATACTGATACAGTACAGTCAGAGACATAGTGTGATAAATCACTGTGATAGATGTATCACTCTTCTTAGTAATACTGATACAGTACAGTCAAAGACATAGTGTGATAAATCACTGTGATAGATATATCACTCTTCTTAGTGATACTGATACAGTACAGTCAGAGACATAGTGTGATAAATCAATGTGATAGATATATCACTCTTCTTAGTGATACTGATACAGTACAGTTAGAGACATCGCATGATAAATCACTGTGATAGACATATCACTCTTCTTAGTGATACTGATACAATAGTCAAAGACATAGTGTGATAAATCACTGTGATAGATATATCACTCTTCTTAGTGATACTGATACAGTAGTCAAAGACATAGTGTGATAAATCACTGTGATAGATATATCACTCTTCTTAGTGATACTGATACAGTACAGTTAGAGACATAGCATGATAAATCACTGTGACAGACGTATCACTCTTCTTAGTGATACTGATACAGTACAGTCAGAGACATAGCGTGATAAATCACTGTGATAGATGTATTACTCTTCTTAGTGATACAAAAAAATGTACTGATACAGTACAGTTAGAGACATAGCATGATAAATCACTGTGACAGACGTATCACTCTTCATAGTGATACTGATACAGTACAGTCAGAGACATAGTGTGATAAATCACTGAGATAGACATATCACTCTTCTTAGTGATACTGATACAGTACAGTCAGAGACATAGCGTGATAAATCACTGTGACAGACGTATCACTCTTCTTAGTAATACTGATACAGTACAGTCAGAGACATAGCATGATAAATCACTGTGATAGATGTATCACTCTTCATAGTGATACTGATACAGTACAGTCAGAGACATAGCATGATAAATCAATTTACACACCACATTAACAGGTGACTTTTTCAGATAAAATTTTAATTATTCTAAGACCTTAAAATAAATCAGCCGTGAAATTTTTGTTTAAATCAAACTTATTCTAAGCTCTTAAAATTAATCTACAAGAAAAACAAATTTAAATCAAACTGTTTCACAGGTGTATTATTAGCTCAAATAGATTTGTTTGTAAATTAATAATCGTTACAAAAGATCAAGGTGCTAATATATCTTTTACACTAGAGGATTTTATCTTACCTGAGCTTATGTCGCTCACCTGTTCATTCACACATATTCATGTTGAATAATGTCAATATTTACAGAAAAAATATTTTATTCATTTCACATAATTATGATCCTATGCTAATCTTTAATCCAATAAAACAGGACCTTAGGTCCTCTCATATCTCTGCAATAAATCTGAGGCCATATGAATACAATAGAAAAAAAACTGCATATAAATCCGACTTAAAGTAAAAAAATTATCTTTTTGATTGTTGGTCTCATTTGGTTCCCTTTAATCCTATTTATCTTGGATACCACAAGAGCTAGGACAAATCTGGTTTGGAAAAAATGGAGACAGAAAATGTCATATGGAATCTAAAGAAAAAAATCGGACTGAAAATAAAAATTCTACATTTTGGAAACAGTAAGAGCGATAAATAATCTGTTATCAAAACCATAAAAATATCATTTTATAAGGAACATAGAGAAAAACCCATCAAGATTGGCTGAAAAATAAATGCTCCACATACAGCAGTCTTTTTTGACACCTTTGGTCCTCTCGTTTCTTTTGTGTAATTCCGTTCAACAAAAAACCCTTAAAATTTTTAAGAGGTCTATCCAATTAACATTTCTACCCAGTTTGGTTCCAATTGCCCAGTAATTTCAGAGAAGATTATTAAAAACAGACAACACCCTTTTTGACACTGGGACTCTTTTTTTCTTTTGTGTAATTATGTTCAATAAAAAACCCTTAAAATGTTTAAGAGGTCTATCCAATCAACATTTCTACCAAGTTTGGTTCCAATTGCCCAGTAATTTCAGAGAAAATTATTAAAAACAGACAACACCCTTTTTGACTTTGGGACTCTTATTTCTTTTGTGTACTTCTGATTAAAGCAAAAAAAAAACGTAAACTTTTTAGAGGATCATCAGATGAACATTCCTACCAAATTTGGTGCCAATTGGTCCAGTGGTTTCAGAGTAGCAGATTAAAATATAAAAGTTTACAGACGATGAAACAGATGACGACTACGACAGACACCAAGTGATAGCAGTACTTCACATGACCCTTTGGGTCAGGTGAGCTAATAAGTCTACTAAACATGTGATATACATATCATTTAACATGTTCCATATCAGTGACTGCTTACAACACTATGACATATCAGTGACTGCTTGCACAACTATGACATATCAGTGACTACTTGCACAACTATGACATATCAGTGACTACTTGCAACACTATGACATATCAGTGACTACTTCAGTACTTGCAACACTATGACAAATCAGTGACTGCTTTCAACACTATGACATAGCAGTGACTACTTCAGTACTTGCAACACTATGACATATCAGTGACTGCTTGCACAACTATGACATATCAGTGACTACTTACAACACTATGACATATTAGCGACTGCTTTCAACACTATGACATAGCAGTGACTGCTTGCACAACTATGACATATCAGTGACTACTTACAACACTATGACATATCAGTGACTGCTTGCACAACTATGACATATCAGTGACTACTTGCAAAACTATGACATATCAGTGACTACTTGCAACACTATGACATATCAGTGACTACTTCAGTACTTGCAACACTATGACATATTAGCGACTGCTTTCAACACTATGACATATTAGCGACTGCTTTCAACACTATGACATAGCAGTGACTGCTTGCACATCCATGACATATCGGTGACTTCTTGCACAATTGACATATCAGTGACTGCTTGCACAACTATGACATATCAGTGACTACTTGCAAAACTATGACATATCAGTGACTGCTTGCACAACTATGACATATCAGTGACTACTTGCAACACTATGACATATCAGTGACTACTTCAGTACTTTCAACACTATGACATAGCAGTGACTGCTTGCACATCCATGACATATCGGTGACTTCTTGCACAATTGACATATCAGTGACTGCTTACAACACTATGACATATCAGTGACTGCTTACAACACTATGACATATCAGTGACTGCTTGCACAACTATGACATATCAGAGACTGCTTGCAGCATTATGACTTGTCAGATATTATTTGACAAGACTCTTTAAATACATACCATTGGATAACCCAAGATTTTCTTTAGGTTTGGTGAAATCTGGACAATCTTTAATCCTTTTGTAGAAACCAATATCTGCAAGTCATCCTATAAAATATAGAAGAGAATTAGTTATCAAGATATGTACAGAGAAAGATTCTGATGTTCTGCTTGCCTCACTTAAATATCACATTGCCACCCCACAGTTTGTCCATTCATTTAATTTTACCATTAATGTATTTGTGAAGTGTGTTTATTGCAAACAAATTCAGTCATGTTTTATCTGACAGTTAAAAACCAAGTCACATTTCTTGTTGTCTTTTAACTAACATATATTGTAACAAAGAATAAGAATTATTTACATAATCACCACACTATAAGTAAACCAGCAGACTATCATCATACCAAAACTCAGGGGTGTGGAATTACCATGCCCGACTCGTACATAGAACCTGCCGGACAAGTAGATTTTCCTGGCTAGCTTGTCCGGGGACAAGTAAAAATCAACAAATAAAAATAATTTCTAATTAAAGTACTCTGGGAAGACAATTCCTCAAATGATATTATATCGTAAATATTGACGGTTATATAGATAAATGTTGGGTTTTTTTTTTTATTGGAAACGATCACGTCAGTGGTGTTCCGAAAGCAGCTAAAAATAACCAGAATTGTACACAAGTTCTAAGTTGAGTATTACGACCCAATTGCAATGATAATTGTACTGCATTTACTTAACGATAACCGGGACCGTGTAACAGGTTTTTACTGGAGTTCTGAATTTTACGTTTCCTTGCTTGTCCATAGCTTTTCATAAACAAACAGGGTCTTACATCCGTGAACGTATTTACAAATCGGGTTGCAGTCATTACAATGGACTAATATCTGATAATAAAAAAAAGACTGGGAATGATTCTGGCCACAATGAACATCACAAGAAATTTAAACGCAAAACTCTAGCAGAAAAGGACACAAAATGTGAGGAAAAAACACCCAAGTGGCTAGCCGATTTCTCATGTTTACTGCTGGATTCTGATGGTGTCTCATATTGAAATATCTGCAGAATATACTCTGATTTTGCTGACAAGATTGAAGAAATCATTAATGTATTGACAAAATCGTGGACAGAATGGATACCTATCTTCCCACCAGTCATCTGCAAAGTATGAAGACACCACTAAAACTAAATACTAGTATATGACTATTCTGATTGATAAATCCATTGTCAAGGTTAATCAAAATGAACTTCATTGATATGAGATTTTTTTTCAAAACAGGAACAGCTTATTCTGTATCTTAATACAACCAGCTATTCTCTGACTGCATATTCCTATCTGAAATCCAAATTTAAAATGGCCTTCATTTGGGCAGTGATCACTTAGGCAGGGATGTTTGTGTTAACTTTATTAAAACTACATTTCAAATTTTACGCAATGATGTAATAGACAATATAAAAAAGTTCAATTTAGCAACTGTGTTTATAAGTATCAAATGTTTGTACAAAAAACAGGACAAGTAGGATTTTGTCCGGACAAGTAACTTTTTTCAGATGACTTGCCCGGGGACAAGTAGAACATTTCAGTATTTCCACACCCCTGAAACTCATTCTTTCCGTCAAGTGTGTGAGTGATTATTTTTTAATGCCAATTCAGCAATATTATGTCAACACAAGTCAATTTCAATAATATGATAATGAGGTCTGCTTTGTACTAGACCAACACGCTTAGTTGGATTTTTTGTAGTGCATGTTGTGGTGTTATTGAAAATTTACTTGTTGGTAGTAGCAACATCAAGTGTTTAGAAACCATTGCACACAGACTTTCTTCACCAGAACTACTGGTGTGTTTTGCTGACATCATTGCCATTGGCTTAATTACACTACAATGTTTCATGCCAATCTTTCCGTTAATATCATGGATGGGAATAAATTGTATTTCGATGAGATGATATCAATATTGTACTATACCAACACGTAAAGCTGGATTTTTAGAGTGCTAGCTCACTGAAACAACAGCCCACAGGTTAACATGTCGCTCAGCTCAGACACATATACATATACATCCTGATTCCAAATCAACCAGTCTTTGCTCTTACAAGAACTTTATATCATATCTGATATTTGAGAGACAAGAACTTAATATCATACCTGATATTTGAGAGACAAGAACTTCATATCATACCTGAGATTTGAGAGACAAGAGCTTCATATCATACCTGAGATTTGAGAGACAAGAGCTTCATATCATACCTGAGATTTGAGAGACAAGATTTTCATGTCATCTTCACTCTCTGAGGTACCACTAATAGAAGTACATACACCAACATATTTCTGTGATTCACCTTCCTCGCCCTTTGTCTGACTCCCTACAACAAAAATACATTTGTTAAATCTGACGTATAACAATAGCAGAGATGAAAGTGTTCGCTGATGAAAAAAGTGAAAATCTCTTATAAAGCACCCAAATACCCTCATTTCCTACCTATTTGGACAAATATGGACATATTTCATTTCCAAATATTTTGCTAAAAAAAAGAAGAAGTCCACTGGTCAGAGGAAAACTTTCATCTAGTAAGGGTTTCAATGGTAATTAAACTTTTTTAATTATAAGGACAAAAAAATATTACCCTGAAATATTAATACTGATCCTAACCTTATAATAAAATAAAAATCTGAGAAAATCTAGAAATATTGTTGTCTTTCCTTGTTTGTTTTCAGGTATCAAAGAAACACTTGACAAGAAGACGTTTTCCTACAAAGGCATGATTGATACAGATTTTCTTCATTTAACTTGCACAATCAATCAGTACTTGTTAAACTGAAGAACTACCGACTCAATTGACTGGACATTATTTGATAAACATAGACAGCTGTAGAAGACATTCACTTTTTGTCCTAACTTAAAGTAATGATCTTTAGTTTAACCAACATATTCTATCTTACCAGCTGGTAGTTGTAAACTACAAGGATTCATTGAGTTTGACCCTGCTATTGTACGGCACATGTCTATGTTGTCATTCATTTTTGTTAATGTGGGGTTTTTTGAGTGGAAGCGAATCTGTGCAGGTTTTTTTTATTGTTTGTTTATGTATGTACTGCTATTGGAGATCCTGTTATCAGGCCCCGGCACCACAAAACTTGAGAATTTACTTAAGTCTGAGAATATTTTCAAATAAGGAAATACTCAAATTTGATTGGCTGAGTTCCTTATTTGAGAATATTCTCAGACTTAAGTAAATTCTCAAGTTTTGTGGCGCCCGGGCCTGGAGGGTAGGGTTTAAACCCACCAAATGTTTGTGCCTGTCCCAAACCAGGATTTTGATTTCCATCATCATTCATTGGGGTGTTTTTATATTCAATGATTTGACCTGCGATGTGATTGTTCGTTTTGTTAATATTGGTGGAATTCTTGACCATCACTGTTTAAACTTTCTTTTCATACACTACTATTCAATACATGCCATCTTTATTCTTTTGCATGCTATCCAGTACATGTTTTAACGCCCCTATCGTGGATAATTGTCCTCCGATGTTTGATTCAGGAGCAACCATTTGTTTAAGCTGCTTCAAATACTGTTTCAATCTTTCTTTTTTCTTCTCTTTCTGGTGAGTACTGTTTGCAAAGTCACTACTGCTCAAGAAAAATAAATTAGGGTTAGACTTATTGTGTTATAACACACGCAACTTTTTAAGTTATATTGGTGGATGAAAACAAGAGTATTCGAAGAAAACCACCAACCTGTCGCAAGTCATTGACAAACTTGATCACATACTGTTGTATTGAGTACACCTCACCATGAGTGGGATTTGAACACACAACTTAAGTGGTGATTGGCACTGATTGCATAGGTACAGTCAAACCTGCCCATGCAGTCACCTCTATTAAGCAGTCACCTGTATTAAAAGGTCACCTTTTCTTGTCCTGTCATAGAAAAATTCATATGAATTGAACCTCTTTTAAGAGGTCACCTGTCTTATAAGGCTACTTTTTATTGGTCTCAAATGTGTCCTCTTAATACAGGTTTGACTGTATTTGTAAATTCTACTACCATGTGATCAGGACCCTGATGGGCCCAAAAATAAATTAAATTTCAGGGAAACAACAACTAAATGATCTGGATATTATTCCAAATTTCGACATTCATCCCTTGTTCTTCACTCCAAAAATGTTTATCATTTAGAATTTAAAATTTTCAGAAAAAAATAAAATTCAAAGGAAAATAGCTGATATCAATAAAATAACTGAATAAAATCCTCTCTGGATTAGACAGGTTAAACTTGCAAGGATTCCCAACATTGGGATAAATATATATGATGTCCAGGGAAAAAACATACCAAATGGTCTGTCACTTACTTTCTAAATTTAAAATTATTTATCTACTTAATGATTTTATGGCTTTGTAATATCAATCAATCAAAACAAAGACAACTAACCATGGTATCAAAAGAATACAAAGGAATTTATACCTGCATCCACTGGTGGAGGGTGGCTCCTCTGGAAATTCACTATCACTTAAAGACATGGTGTAGCTACTGTTACTGCTGAGAAATCTGAAAATATAGTTTATTATAAATAAGTAAAATTTGTAAATCTTTTTCTCGATGATCTGTAAATTTTCCTATTGATCTTTAAACACAATGATATCTATTATCAAGCAAACAGCATGATACTAAGGGATTAACAATGTTTTTCAAAACGAGATGACATTTCTCATCAAAGGGCAAAGACCCTGAGATGAGAGATGACTGAGAAACGTCCTTGAGTTTAAAAAAAAACATCTTTAATTATTTTATCGCTATGATAGTATGTTTATCAAGGATTTGGTAATGTGACGTCATTATAACGTCTTATTAGAAAACAGCGATATTTGTACTACGTGCGTCCTTGACAACACTTAGCGATAATTGGAATCATCTCAGCACTTACTTGATATGAAATATATTGGTTTTAAACATCAAAGGGAAAATAAACAAAATAGCGATAAAAGCATATTATTGCTGTTTTCTAATGTGACATTATATTAACGTCATCATGCCAGATCCTCATTGAACATAATATAATTGACATGCTTTGCTCGAAATTTACTTCTCATCTCACATCTAAGGTCTTGTTTTATGCCATGTAACTCTGAGAAATCCATTCTAGCAAAACAAGAAGTCAACGATAATATATATATCCTATAAGCTCTCTCAAAATATATATCTACATTATTTATGTTCAATGGCGACTGAAAACTTTTGTGGTCGGAATAAAAAAATAACATAGTTCCTGATCAAATTTTTTCCACTGTCCCATAAAGACTTATACCACAGTTATATAGCAGTGAATAAGTGATGGCCATTTTGCAAATTGAATGAACATGAAAAAATATTATAATATTATTTTTGAAACACAAAAACAAAGTCCAATGACAATTTTTTTTCATGAAATATTCCAAGAAAAAAAGAGCAATAACTTCTTCAAAATTGTCCGTAACAAATATGCAAATATTTTTATGGTAATAAAGAAGCATGAAAAATGATGAGGATTCCAAATTAATTTGTAGGAGGTGTTGCCATTTAACATTATGTCAATGTATAAACTTGATTGAAATTTGAGATTTTCCAGGGAAATAACTCCCAATTATCATTGACAAAACAAATGTCAGTTTTAAAACTAATTGAGATATTGTTGTTAAAACTTTAAGATATACATTGTACCAAGCACAAATTTATAGCAACTCAAATACAAACCGATATTAAATGCTCACATTTTGGCATCATGTTTACAGTAATTCATAAAATCCCATGCAGAGGATACATACGCCCGCCCAAAACCATAAGTTTAGTGAAACTCTGCTAATAAGTATCCATTTGACTGCAATAACTAAGTGACTTACCAAAAAAAAATAAAAATGTAACTTCATGTTTTTTAATTGGGAAATTTTTGTTTTTATTGAATTGTGTGTTTCATAATCAATTTATTAAGCAGCATTTTAGTGAACATGTTTGACTCTTAAATCTGCTATTCCACATGTACATGTATTTTCTTGAACTGAGGAATTTAGACTTCACTTTCGAACATATTACATTGTACATAAAAGCCTTATGAAAACAGCATTATCAATATCATAACGATAGCAAGTTGATAATGTTGATCCATATACATGTAAGGCATACTTTTAGGGCACTGTTTATTGGTTAGTCTCAGAGTTACATTGGATACATAGTAAAAACAGATTTAATCACCATAGTTTTCATTTCACACATGCAGTGATTGGGATTGAATTTTTTTCAATGGGACTACGTGCGTGCAGTCTTAACAGAACGGTTCGGCTGTATGTACATTGTACGTCTGACTTCATCAGAAAATGAATGCGCACGTATGGCGCGGAGTTTTTATGTGGAAATGCGACATTTCGTCGGGTAATGCGACTATGGCGCGGGGCGCGTGGTAATCCCAATCACTGCACATGCTGTGATATACGTCAAATATGTTCGATAGTGTAAATGTGATCTTTCAATTAGCTTTTCGACCTTTCCTGTATCTTCTAGAAATAAAGGTGATAACAAGTTGACCCAGCGGGTGAATCATTCCAACTGAGGTTGATATTTAAAGGTTAACAATACTTTACTTACCCGCTTAAAGACCCATAAGTTGAATCTGTAAAAAATTTATTTTGGTTGTACATTTCGTGATTTTATGTCCCTGTGTCAAATGATTGTGAAAACCTGGAAAAAAAAACCATGAACAAATAAGGATATGTTTGATTAATATAGCCTTCATGTTTAACCACATACAAAAAAAAAATGTACCTAAAGCCCCAGCCCTGTAAAAAAAAATTCATCAAATAAATTTATAACGTTATTGAAAATTAATTAGATCTTTTAAATCAAACCCAAATTCTTTCAAATGCCTCAGATCTTCAAGCTTGCAAGTAAAAAAACTATATTGTGAAAAATACAATTATTGTGTAAACCTACAAAAAAAATGATAAGGACACATTTTTAATTAAATAAGTGTAAACCTGGGCAAATAATCAGGTTAAATATACAGGTACATGTATGTTAAATAAATACATATATTATCAATCACCATGGAAACAGATAGGCTTATAAAAATATAATATAATAGTCTTAGTGGACAAGTCTACGTAATAAATATGTCTAACTACCAAAACACAAATAAGACAACAATGTAATCTAGTCAGGGACATACATGTAGAGTGATAAATCACTGTGATCCACATACATATACAATATATGTACATTGTCGGTAATTCTAACATGACGTCCTTGGCTATATAAATAATACAATGATAAAACTCACGATATATATTAATTCGCTCATGCGTACTGACGAACAAATTACAAACATCATTCCCTAGTGAATTTATGTATTCATACAGCGCTGTGGTGCATAACAAACATAAAAATGCACGTATTGTTTTTACCTATATTTTTCCGGAATAAATACTTAAAACAACCATCAATGGACTTTGACATTTAACATCTTCCGGTGAAGTCGCTTACAAGGAACGCTGACATTAAAACACATGGTTACCGATTTATTTTACGATTTTGTGAGCATTTTATTGGTTTAAGTTGCTAAATTCAAAATACCATTAAATTGGAAAATATCAGTAACGTCATAGCATCACAGTCTATTTATACATAAAAGAAAAACAACTGTAAACATGAAGGTCAGTGAATTTTGTTATGAAATGCATTTCCATTACTGACTTCCACTTCAAAAAATAAGTTAGATTTTTCCTACTTAAGAATCGAAATAATTCATGGAAGCCAGAGTTTGTATCACGTTTTAACATGGGTAACATTATTTTCATTGCATTTTATCCCTCGCTATCGCTCGGGATAAAAATTTTACGAAAATAATGTTACCCATGATAAAACTGTATTCAAACTCTGGCTTCCATGAATTATTTCTTAAATATAAAATTCATTAAAAAGCTTTAGAAACAGGCAGAATAGCGAGCCTTTGGCAGCGAGTACAAACAAATTTTATATTTAAGGACAATGTACATATTTTGTGTTTATCCTGCAATGTCAAAAAAGTCGGAAAACTTGTCAGATTTAAACAAAAACGACTGAAACAAGCGTCATTCCTCGCCTTTCATAAATGTTGTCAAGGGTGTCTTTTTCGTGGTCCGCGTTACATTAGTACCAGTTTCATACATGTCTGCGCCCTCCGCTGTACATTGTACATAGCTACAGGGTACCAGGAAAGTTTATTCGTAGGCTGAAAAGTTTATTCGTATAGTACGAATAAAGCAAAAAATTATTCGTATAGCAAATTTGTACAGCAAATGTACTGATTGCAGGATAAATGTACAGTTTGTACATACATGTACATATTCATTCTGTGCATGTATGATATATATTTTTGTAAGCTGTGTTTTTTTTTTACATATTGTCTGTCTTCACATGTCTGTGTCTTCATGGTTATATATAATCATACATACAGCATTTCAAGATACTTGTAAACATTTATTTCATAATAAAACAAGATCAAAATACAAGCAAAAGTTAAAAACAGTATATTATCTCCCCTTGACAAAAAAGATGTTTACCGGGTATTACAATTTTTATTTATCTCAGGGTGGCCAATTTTATTGGTGGAGGAAACAAGAGTACTACATGTATATATAAACAAAGGTACTACATGTACATGTTTATCTAAACAATCAACGAAAATAGCTGAAACCATCAACAGCCTCTTTCAAACAGTATATTTTTGACTTGTTCTAACCATGTCCTGCAACTTTCAGAATTTTTTCTTCAGAGGAATATATATGAAATCAGTTGAATAACTGAAAAAAATACATTCCTGATCTCAGAAAGAAAGAAACTGTACAAATCTGTAATTCTTCAGACATTAATTTTTCTAAAGACTTTTTTGCTCCTTTCAGTCCTTCAACGGAATTCGACCCTTATTATTTCTGACACCATAAAAGTTGTGTCAAAATTTTCATGAGAATCTAAAGAAAAAAGCCCTATCAAAATCAGACTTAAAACATTTAATTCAGCAATCAGGGTGTTGGTCCAATTTTGACCTCCTTATACAAAATGTATATATTTGTATACTGTATCACTAGGTAAAGAGGTGTAACAAATCTGTTGAAATAATACAGACAGGAAAACTTCTGAGGAATCCATTGGAAAAATGACATACAAATTATAAAAATGAGTTAGAGACGTAAAGACATAAAGGTCATCAAATTCATAAATGTTCTAGTTATATGTGTTGGTACATAAATGTAAAAATTAATATGTTCTAAGCTACATTTGTATTCCGTGTCCCAAAAAAAAAGTGTGGAAAACGTGTATTTAAAGGGGCATTAGCTACGATTTTGACCAAAAAAATTATATGTTTTGGAAATTGGTAAATAGCTTTAAAATGATGAAATAAAGGTAAATATTTCACATTAAACAGCTTATCGAACCACTTTCCACCTTTTGAGAACGAAAATTACCATCGATTACTTATTTGCTTGCAAGCAAATAATTTGACCTCGCTTTTTCCGTATGCAATTGACCTTACTAGTGACAGGTAAAAACGAATAATTTGTATTTTGTCACTTATTAACTGCCAACTTGCATGGTTCTTTGTCCATAATTAACACAGACTAAAAGCAAATTCACAAAAAATAAGAAATTAGTGCATTGTTGTACTGATTTAATGACGATTCGACAAACTCCATAAACAATGTCGATAATTAATATAAGATGACGTTCCTTTCTTGATCGATCTCAAAACACGATCAGTTACACGTTTTTTCCCCGATGCACATACATTTCATAACATTTATAAGTTACAGAAACATGTTTTATTAAGGCATCAATCATATCTGATAGTTTTTATGGGTAACAAAAATTTACGATTTGGCAGATGATGCCCCTTTAATAAATAGATCTGATCATTTTTCATCATCTCTTGATGGTATCCGAGTTAATAAAGTCACCTGGAGTTTCGATGTTTTCTCAGTGTTAACATATATTCAATGTACATGGCATCCTTACTAGGTACNGTACCTACATTAATATTATATTGTGACTTGTTGACAGAGGAGAACCCCCCCCCCAACACATTTTATATTTGTGTTATATATATTGTAGTCTGATTACTAAATAAATATATATGTTTAACTAACAGGGAAGACATTATACTACCCATGAATCAACACAAGTTAGGATGGATAAAACATACCTGGATATGTAAACAAGCCTGTTACCTGTATTTTTTTTATAAAATATTATCACTTAACTTGTAAGGAATTCCTTCTCAGAGTAATAAACCATATACTGGTAGAATGACAATATCGATTGGCAGCGCCATGTTCAACAGACTATTAATACGCAATAAATATACTGGTAGAACATGTGATTATTGATTTCTACATCTTCCCTTACAAGTTACATGTAGTTACAGTAATAGAAAAACCCTAATTAATATAACAATGCTTTGACCTGAAACAGTCATGTAGAAAACAAACCAATCACTGCAATTAATCTATGAGTTTAACCTTTCACTCAATCACTGACAATTTAACTCTACATCACAACTACTATAGGTCTACTGTCGTCGACAAGATGACCATCTTTCCAGAATCATTTGTTTTCGTCTGTCAGCTGGGTTGCCCGGATGTAAAATAAGATTATAGGGACCGTCTCACACTATCAATGACATATGGAATAGGGAAGATAACGGGAAGTGTCTTACAAAATTATGATTGTAACTAGTTTAATCCCACAGTTCACCATACACATAACTGTTTAACATTTGGTAATATTTTTGTTTTCATTAAGGAAGAGTAGTATTAAACAGAAGAGAGATTAATATACTACATACACAGAATATACATTTGTAGATCTCCGATACAAATGTATGCTGGAGTTTATAAGACGGAATGCTAGGGGACCGATAAAATTTAATAAATGCAAATTAAAGGAATAAAAGAAGGTTTTTCAATGCGAACCAATGTACGATTTTGCTATTATTTACTGGTACATCCATATGTTTCGTTTGCCAGCCGAAATCCCCAAATGACAAGGTTGAGAGTTAAAGATGGACTTAAAAGGTGGATTTATACTCCGGGTGCGACAGCCATGTAACGAGCAATGAAATTGTTGCGATCGAGAAGCGATACTATTGCGAAATCATTGCTTTTTTGTCGCGTCGCTACTATCGTTTTTAGTTCGTGTTGCTTAGTGATTTTGATAACATTTTTTTTTATGATTTCAGATTCACTCAGCCACGGTAGCGATATCGCTAAAAAGTTAAAATAATTTCAACTCTGCTGCGACACCTTGCGATGAACCTTGCGACGAACATTTTCGCTAGCGATGGTCAGCGATGATGTGCGGTGTCCGGCGCTGCGATGGGATAGCGATGTTGAAAGCGACATCGCAAATCCGTCGCACTCGGAGTATAAACCGACCTTTATACTCCGGGTACGACAGCGATGCGATGAGCACTGAATAAAATTGTTGCGATTGATAAGCGATACTATTGCGAAATCATTGATTTTTTGTCGCGTCGCAGTATCGTTTTTAGTTCGTGTTGCCTAGTGATTTTGATAACGTTTTTTTTATGATTTCAGATGGCAATTACTCAGTGACGGTAGCGATATCGCTAGACAGTTAAAATAATTTCAACTCTGCTGCGACAGCTAGCGATGATCCTTGCGACGAAAATTTTAGCTAGCGATGGTCAGCGATGAGGTGCGTTGTCATTGCGATGGGGTATCGTTGTCACACCCGGAGTATAAACCCACCTTAAGGATTATCACGTATTTAGCGCCACTTTCAACACTAATTCAGTTCAATCGTGGCGGTAAGTTTTATTGGTGGAGGAAATCGGAGTACCCAGAGGAAACAACCGACCTGTCCAGCAAGTCACTGATAAACTTTTTCACATAAAGTTATATCAAGTACTACATGTATATATACATCGCCATGAGCGAGATTCGAACTCCCAACATTAGTGGTGATAGGCTCTGGTTGCACAGGTAGTTGTTAATCTAACTACCATTCGACCACAACGGCCTCATGACAATATATATACAAATCATATGAATACACATTTAAATATTCGAGTTTCGGTCTAATATTATGTCTTACTATGCTTGCACTTATTATCCATGAAAATAATTGAAATATACAAAATTGTTTAATATATAACTTTATCAAACTGTTATATAACTGACATGTGAAAAATAGTTATATTTATCCGCCACCTACTTACATTTGTACGAGGTTATATGGCCGAGTAGTTACGATTGGTCTTGAGTTTCTGATGATAAAAAATGTTGATTGGTTGATTGATTGATGAATTGCTTGGTGCAGTTGTAAGTTGATTGCCTTACAAAGGTCACCAACGACCACACACAAGAAAATGTGCTAATTATGGGCAGATGCAAGTTGCAGGGAACGTGACATTCTTCCAACACGAGACACTCATTCTACGTCACTTCCTTAGGGCTGCGAGTCGAGTGCACCCTTTTTGTAATTTATTGAAGATTATGTCCTGAGGCATACCATGCTATAAAGAAGCCTGATTAAAGCAAAACTGTCCCGACAAAAATGAAATTTTATTGGATAATTTTCATAATACCTTTATAGATATAATGATGAATCTGATAGACTAGGAATGAGTTGCAGTTTAGGCTTAATAGTTTGTTTCACAACTTAGATATATAACTTCGTAGTCTAGGGACTAGAGAGTGTTTGGCTTGAAACTAAAGCTTTAAAAGGTAACATATATCAACCTTTTTTTCTGCCAAGAAGAAACATACATGTCTGTGAAAATATTGTCTGTTCTTCGATTTACAAAAATGTATGTCTCCTGGTTACCCGGTAACCCCTTCTATATCTTCAAACTTTTTATTGTCATTAGCATATTGTGGATATGTGACGTGAGACTGAGTTCGGAAATTACTGCTTTGTTATTCCATTGATTGATTGATTGATTGGTTGATTGATTGATTGATTGATGTTTAACGTCCACCGAGCAATTTTTCAGCTATATTCAGGACGAGAATAATTTAAACGCCACGGGACTCGAAACGAGGAAATGTGATGGGTAGGGACGGAGATTTTTGCCTGTGCAACAGGTCTCCTATGGACCACTCATCATGAGCATAATGCTCATGATGAGCTGTTACACTGAGTTCTTTAACGTGAGAAGAGGGTGGCAATTTTTAATCTCCCAACACGGGACCTCGGTTTTATTTACGTCTCATCCGAAGGACGGATTGGTTGTCAATTTATACATCCCACACAACCGAACGACGCCCCTTCAAGCCGAAGAAGCTCTCGGTCCCATTTCTATACCCCGGGATTCCCGCGGGGTTGACCCCTTTTAGAGAACTCAGTAGTGCCTCGAGGACGGAGAAACCTGATGCCTATTCTACCCCCGGCACACCCTCTGGGAGAGGGTTGCATTGCTAGTCCACAGTCGCTTGAATTTCAATGATTTAGTTCAAGCGACTGTGGTTAGTCTAATATATTAATGCCAATAATGGCTAACTATTTAACTGTCATCATACATTTCGTTTTCGTACTTTCGAATACCGCTACAGTATATGAACGGGTAAATATTTGAATGAGGCGTTTGTTCAAACTCCAACGACACCATCGTACCAAGATTTACTTTAAGTAACGCCCGTGAGGTTAAATAAGACTTTTGTTAAACATCCACACTGAAAAAAAAAATTGAGACGGTCCCCACAAAAAATTCATGCGATTCAACGCGTGACAATCAAACAACTTTATAAAGGAAAATAAATGATATTGATACGACTCTATATTATATACATATAAATAAATAAAATTTATGATGAAATATATGCACAAAAAACTCACATTTTGTTATAACTGTTAAGGATGTCATTTGCAGCAAATCTAAAAATCCATAAACAAAACATATATTGCATCAACACAAACGCTATACTATTTTCCTAAATATATTCTACAGGACTGATGATGGTTGCAATGTTCTTTTAACTAACAGAATTTCTATTCAAAGTTTAATCAATTATCACTGTAACAATAAATTCAATCGTTGACGAATACATACGGCTTAAAATGTCAAAACACGTGGAAAACGTTTTCAGCAACGTGAGTTGTTGATATTTATTCGTGTGTCATCACAACCAGAATGTTAAAGTCCGATAGATGTCGAATGTTTTTTTTTCCCATTGGTTAATACTTTCTGAAGCGCGAAATTTTAAATACTAGTGCATTCCCTTTTATTCCTATATAATAAGCTAAGTGAATATGTTATTGTGACAAAATTAGTTAACACGTATTTAAAATGTGTATGCAAATTCTAAAAATAAATTAGGGCTATATATAGGTGACAATTTACGCACTTGACCGTATAATTTCTTTCCCTACTTCCATGAATTTCCCCTTTTGTGTATATTGTTTTAGCGAACGGTAAGACATTATTTTCCTGTTTAATGTACACATTTTGCATGCAAACTATGAAGTTATAACTTGCGAAACTATAGACTATTTTTATTATCGAGTTGTTGGTTAAATATAACATTTTAAGCATACGAATAGTTTCTATGTTTCTATTTTTAGTAACAGCAGCCATCTTGAATGGAGGGTGGGACTGTCGGACACACTTTTATAAAGGGACCCACCCAGGGACCATTCCTGCCAGGTTTGGTTTCATTTGGTTCAGCGGTTTCAGAGGAGAAGATTTAAATGTGACCATTTATCAAAATATGCCTAAATTGCATAATCGGTATAAATCGGCTGAAAGAAAAAATTCACAGAAAAACACGGAATATATGTTAAATTACTCCTTGCCATGTAGCTGCAATTAAAATTTGAACTCGTTTTGACTTAATTATCAATCATTTTTCAAAGTGTGCTATATGTAGATGCTACGAATCGACCAGACCTTCTTTGAACCATTTCTAGGTTGTTTATGTGTGTTTGCCTATATGGGTCCCATACCGCTTGATGCATATTCTAAGTGCGGTCTGACTAATGATTTATAACACGATGGATATATGCTACAATGGATATATGACTGGATGGATATATGCTACAATGGATATATGCCACGATGGATATATAACACGATGGATATATGACAGAGTAGCTATATAACCTTAATCTAGCAATTTATGGTTTGCACAATTATATTTGTATTCCCTCTTCACATTGAGATACCTAAATTACGCGCTGCACATGTATCTATAGGGATGCATCTATCCAGACCTTTATCTGGAACCTTATGTCACTTCTATGACATATCTCTCTAGAGACGTTTCTCTAAGTCATTTGTCTACCCCAGTAGACTAGGCTGCATCCAGGATATACCACCCAATTTGCAATTAAGATCCTTTATACAATCTCACTATTGCTACTTGTCGATCTTCGCTGTTCGAGCTACTAACACATAATTCCTCTTCCATCAGAAATTTCAACTTTTATATACCATGTTTTGGACTATACCATTTTATACAGACGATTCCAAAAGTCTGCATCATCAAAACGATTTCATTTAACCCAATGATAACCATAAAGCGTGTAAATGCTCAGACTATTTCCGTGGATTATTTCATATCCCATCCCGTTTATGATTCTGTCAACTATCGTAGTAATTATAAATAATATGGAAACTAAAAATAGAAACATAGAAACTATTCGTATGCTTAAAATGTTATATTTAACCAACAACTCGATAATAAAAATAGTCTATAGTTTCGCAAGTTATAACTTCATAGTTTGCATGCAAAATTTGTACATTAAACAGGAAAATAATGTCTTACCGGATGCTGTCAAATCACAAGTCCGTCTGTTTGCAGATGACTGCCTGCTATACCGTCAAATCAACTCACAGCAAGACCACAACATCCTTCAACAAGACTTAAAAGATTTAGAGACCTGGGCAGAAAACTGGGGAATGAGGTTTAATGCGAAAAAATGTTACATCTTGAGCATAAAACAAAAAAGCAGAAAATTCTATTCCTTAAATGGCCACATATTAGAACAAGTCCAAAACAACCCATACTTGGGACTTCAAATTTCAGAAGACATGAAGTGGTCAACACACATCAACAATACTGCAAAAAAGGCCAGTTCAACCCTGGGCTTCCTAAGAAGAAACTTGAAATACAGTCCCAAAAACTGCAAAAAGACCGCATATATCACCTTAGTAAGGTCAGTAATGGACTATGGAAGTATAATTTGGGACCCTATCTCAAAACAGACATTTATAGGCTAGAGCGCATACAACATCAAGCAGCCAGGTTCATCACAAATGACTACAAAACAAGAGAACCAGGCTGTATAACCAAAATGCTCATAGACCTTGAACTACCAACACTAGAAAAAAGAAGAACAGCCCAACGACTAATATTTATGTTCAAAGTGGTTGAGGGCCTGGTACCGGCAATTTCTCCCTCTGATTTTGTAACCAAAACCAGACCAAAAAGATTAATAAAAACTAGACAATATCCTGACTGTATATCACAAAATATAGTAGAAAATAGTGTCATCAGAAACACTAAGGGACTAGTATACCAAAGAGCGAACACTGAACCATTCAAAAACTCTTTCTTCATAAAGACAGTATTAGACTGGAACCATCTTGACGACAACACAGTAAACCAGTCCAGTTTGGAGAGCTTCAAAACTGCTCTTCAACATTCTTATTAAGTCGCATAGCGCACCCCACTCCGTCGAAGTAAAATCCAGAAGTGGATCCATCGACGTACTTCATACAGATACAAATACCGTTCGCTAAAACAATATACACAAAAGGGGAAATTCATGGAAGTAGGGAAAGAAATTATACGGTCAAGTGCGTAAATTGTCACCTATAAATAGCCCTAATTTATTTTTAGAATTTGCATACACATTTTAAATACGTGTTAATTAATTTTGTCACAATACCCCCGCCTTCAAGAAATGCGTCCTCGCATTTACCTACTCTTTAAGCTTCAATTGAAAACTTCGATTCCTGTGGCCATTTTTCAGACCCAAGCTCTATCAACATGCAAAGCAGAGGTTTTGTCATCAGCTGGACATATTCTCAAAAGAAAGGCCACAATGCTTGTCAATGCTAAGTGCCGAACGCCTCGGTCACTAGTCTAACATGTTCTAACTCCTGGTTGGTCAGAACTTCAGCTCGTAGACATTTAGTCTACCACCATGTCCAGAGTTCCATCAGTTTCTACTGCTAAAGACAACTTTGTAACTACATGTAATGTGACATTCTACCTAACGCCAAAACTTAAACAGACTTTCCTATTCCCTAACATCATCTAAATGCATATAATCCTATAACTGAGCAACTGTTACAGAAATTTACTAAAACATTTAACAAATTTAACCACCTTAATAACCATGGAAAATAATTTTAACTGCCACTGGAAAAGATATATAAAACGTCAAAAACCGGTAAGAAGTAATTTTGCCTAAGTAGCGGCTTCATAATGATGCCTACTCTTAACGAACACAGCTCCGAGGAGACTGCTGCTACTGAAGGGATCTGTAACGTGCACAGGCGTGGCGCTCACTGAACACGGGACCTCGGATTTAACGTCCCCATCCGACGTGTGTCATATATCCATTGTAGCATATATCCATCGTGGCATATATCCATTATAGCATATATCCATCGAGGCATATATCCATTATAGCATATATCTACTGTGTCATTTATTCACTGTATCATACGTCCACTGTGGCATATGTTCGTTGTTATATGATCACTTTATGCTGAAGTAAGACTATAGTTTTGCTTAAATAGCTTGTTCAGACATCATAGGTAATACAATAGGTTTTTCCATCTCTTAGAACTGAATATGCAGTATTTTTTTATTTTTTTATTTTAAATTAGATAAACATATCCGCAGGCATATCTAATCATAACCACTGTACAAGTGGTATGTCTATACTGTCCTCGTTAACTATTTAACTTCACAAATTCTGGGAAACAGGATACGAACCCAAAACCAGTAATAGAACAAACATTTTTCTTAATTTTTCTTTCTTTTATTTTTGTTTATTGTCAAAGCAAGATACGTACCGCTCGATTCACGTTACATTATCCCATTGCACCAGCGGCGTGTGATTTCAAATTTCACTGAGGGAAGAATAAAGATACAAAAGAAAAATGTGTCAGAAAAAAAATGATCTGTAAATTGTTAAGATGAATTATCTAAATATCCTTGGAAAATCACAGTATTTTATAGAATTGGATTATATTGTCTCTCATCACAGGCGTGTGTGGTGAGCAATCACCCCCTTTTCAAATTACGTTCAAAACGTTGTAACAGCGTAACATTTTTTGGGGGAGTTTTAACATGGGCGTATTGTCGGATATTAGTATTTGATCTCGAGGTGGAGGCGAGAGATACAAATTTACTAATATCCACCAATATTTGTTTACTACTACTTCATTAGGTAATGTATATCTTGGTTTCATTTGTTAAATGATGCGAAATATCACTATTTGCAACATTATTATTATTGATTATTGCAGGTGATAAACACACATGATACCTCAGTGATAAATCTTTAAACAGCGTTGACATGTGTTAATTATCACATGACAAATCTTTTCAGTTTTCTAACCTTTGTCTTGGTCGATCCCTCATTTTCTTTATATTTCATTGTAGTTTACGTTTCCTGTCTTGGCGCCATCGTGGTTTTCCAATCAAACACATGATGTTTTACTACTTGAGCCGCTTGCTTTGCTGGATAAGACACAGGGAGAATCAACAAACAATTCTTAAGCACCGTCCCCTGGTGTCTCCTCCGGCCGAGTGATCGCATACAAGTAGTCCATTCTTCAACCATATCATGTACTCTGTTACTATACATTATCCTTGCCTCTACTCGGGTCGCGCTGCCAAACACAGTCCACTTGCTATAACATGTTATCATTTAAATAGTTAGAATTGTCTTGTGTATGAACATATGTCTCCATTCTGTATTGTTGTAACTGCATTTAAATTATAAATGTATATTTGTCATTGCCCCTTGAGGGACCTTAATTGGAATAAATATTGGTATTTGTTATTTGGTATTTGCACGTGTGGTTGCTGTTCGTTGGAATCTCTTTTTTGTTTTCTTTAACAAAGAATCATATTGTGAAAAAATAAGAAAAAGCTGTCATTAAATTTGAACATAGTCAAGGGCAAATACTTTCATCACTTCTCATATATATCTGTATTCTCATAAACAACTGTAATGACAAAAGTATAGAGATACATGTCACATGATATGAATAATGATGATAATAGTACGTAATACCAGCAAGAAGAAAGGAAGAAAACAAGAAACTCCAATAAAATATCAATATTTATCGGTCGGAGATATCGATTCAGTGCTTCATTTCTCCTAAATAAACCATGTCTGAACCCGATTTAAAATGAATAAGTATACATATAAACCTTTCCTCTCAATGAAACCAAATTATATGCCACGTCTGGGCTTTGTAAATTACAAAAAAGGTGCACTCGACTCGCAGCCGCAAGAGATACAGTTTACCAGTTGCTTGCCCATGATCGGTGGTTTTCTCCGGGTACTCCGGCTTCCTCCACCACTAAAACTGGTCGCTATGATCTAGCTGAAATATTGTTGAAAGTGGCGTTAAACACCAAAAATCAATCAATCAATCAACACTTAATACAGTGGGCAAATTTATCAAAGATAATTTGTATTAATGACAGCAATCTAGCATCAAATACAATATGGTTACTGTTTATTACTTTTAATGTGTTGTGATAAATATGTCATTGTGTAGCTGTACTCTATATAATTCATAGTTCCGAGATAAGAATTTAAGTCCCGCCTCCTTAGCAATTGTTGCTATACGCCACAAGCTTATCGGTTACATTTTCAAAATGGCTGCTCAGAATCCCAAGCTCGCGTCTGGTTCTTTAGAAAAAAATCCCGATAATATCGCAGTTTCATTCTTACCCGACTTTGAATCGTTGTCCAAAAAGGTTTTAGAAAAGGGTTTAAATTATTTCACCCAAGGTTATATCCACAATATTAAAATTTCGGAAGCACATGGAACCTGGCTGCGGAACCGTAGGCCTTTATGGTCCTTTTTTTTTCTTTTTTTTTTTGGCGGACCGCCACAGCCCTTTATGGTCCTTTTTTTTTCTTTTTTTTTT
>MJUT01018644.1:111230-132279 GCA_002080005.1 Gigantidas platifrons | reverse complement strand
TCACAAATGTCATCATAAGCCATTCTTCCACTTTTGAACTAAACAAAGGGGGTTCCTCGTCACGGTGCATCAAAAGTATTTTTTGCTGATCAATGGAAGGCATGGGAAATCAATTCTTCTGATCACATCACAAAATTATGTATCTCAATGTAATTGATAAGGTATTTTTTACCACTTCTACATCGTCACTAATTGGGTGTATTTTGTCAACAATTGAACGGTGGATGTGTCCAGTAATTCATGTAATATTGACAACATCGGGTTGAGAGAAAAAAACAGCAACGAACAAAGACAGAAGACCGCATTGAAAAAAGTTCACACTTAGACGAGAAGCATACCGGTATATCATGAAGAATGTAAAATAAATTTGACTGAAAACGATTCACGGACAATTTCCTCATCACGATTCACGGAACATAAACTCCAACAAAAACATATTGGGGAAGAAAAATCCACGATCACGGAAAACCGAAATAACCCACTAGTCCCCTCAATTACACCTCTCTTTAATTTACTTGTACTGCGCAATAAAATTAAATCCGAATTCAGTTTTGATGGTGTGTGTGTGTTTTTTTTCTCCTCAATTTTTATTTATATTTTTATAACATTTATTTATTAGAAAATTATCGTCTTGGTCCACAAGATGTGTATTCAGATGATTTCAAGAAGAAATTGTGTTACACGTTTATTTTTATTTACACGGTGGCAAGTCATGAAAAAGGAAAGGAAGTGCTTAGGACAGGTGGAACATATATGCGGTCATTTGTAACAGATATTCCATAATGGTCAACCATAGTGGTGATCGTAAATTATCGAACTTCAACTTAACCAACATAAATCCTTGGGCACAAGACACAAATGCACATGACAACTATAGAATAAACATAAAAGTGATCATTGTTTTCAAGTTCTTGCTGTACAAATGTTAGTACATATGGTGTCATTGAAACAGTGTTCTGGGCTTTACAATTTTAATCCTCTAGATGAGAGGATTGGCAGATCACATGTATCATATAGATAAACGTTAACCATGAAGGACGATCCGTCCATAATGAGGTTATAATAGTAAAAGGGTTGTGGTATTTAACGTCACTTTCAATCATATTTCAGTTATACCGTGGCGGTCAGTTTTATTGGCGGAAAATACCAGAGTACCCGCAGAAGACAACCAACCTGTCATCACGTAATATTGTATCGAGCACACCTCGCCATCTATTGACAGACTTAACGTAACATGTATCCACGTAATATATTTAGAATCATCGTCGTTTTCCTTGTGGAAATGATAACATCCGTCTGCATGTCCATTCCAGTGCCACCTCTTACATAAGCTTCTTGTTCTCGTCAGTAGTGAATAAAATAATAACTCTTTAACAACGATCGATCGAGTCAATTACACCATATCTAATCTTGTTTATCGTCGTGAATATAGCCAAAATAATATCTCACTATATGTTAAATAACGACCGATCTATAGAGTCATTTACACCATATCTAATCTTGTTTATCGTCGTGAATATAGCCAAAATAATATCTCACTATATGTTAAATAACGACCAATCTATAGAGACAATTACACCATATCTAATCTTGTTCTCGTCAAGAAAATATCCAAAATAATATCTCACTATATGTTAAGCGACGACCAATCTATAGAGTCAATTACACCATATCTAATCTTGTTATCGTCAAGGAAATAGCCAACATAATAACTCTATAACAACGACCAATCTATAGAGATAATTACACCATATCTATTTTTGTTCTCCTCAAGAAAATATCCAAAATAATATCTTACTATATGTTAAACAACGACCAATCTATAGAGACAATTACACCATATATAATCATGTAATCATCATCAATATAACCAAAATAATAGCTCACTTTATGTTAAACATCTATTGCCCCCTTTGATTAATCCCTATTTGACTAAATATCATACCTTTAAGCTACAATCCCCTCATCAATCTGATGTTCTGTGGGACATATATAACTCATCATCTATTACAGCGTTGGCTGATGGTGACTTAGTACAATTCATTGTTTTTCAACAACAAAATATCGATATGCAGTTTTTATCTGCAAAATGATAGTCATGTTTTATTTAAAATGACATGTCAATGGAAATACAAAATGTAACTAAAGACACTTGTTAAGTACATCTTTGGAAAGAAGAGTTTGAAGATAACAAAGGGGTAATCAAGGTTTTTGTAGATTGTTGTTTGTCCATTTTTCTTTTGACATTGTGTTGTTTGTCTTTCTATCTAAAGCTAATGGTTAGCCCCTTTGGTATCTTCATGAACTATTCTGTTGGGAACAAATGAAAAAGTCGATGAATTAATTATATCACATACATGTACCATATTGTTGTCAACATTTACTAGATTCGTCATACGTATAATGTGGTCACATGTCGTCATTTCTTTTTTACTTTATAATATCTACGAACATTTTTTTCCACAAGCAAATTTAGATTATCATATTCAAATTTAGCATGTCAATCTATTTCTGGCATGTGACGTGATGCTAATGGTAGCATTGTTACGAAGCAAATTTGCATAAAGGCCTATTTTAAATTTTGAGACAAAAAATGTATATAACTTAAAAAGTATAAATATAATTTTGTTTAAATGTAACCACATTACATAGTTTGGATAAAATATGAAAAAATGGTGTCAATTGTGAAAAGAAAGTTTATTAATTGAATTAATTCCATGTATGTTTATTTGCATAATATCAAAGCAAAATGAGTTCGGACAAGTTATTATAACATCATAGGAAAGCCCTTTCTGTATTATTTACATGTATTAAGATGACAGCAACACAAATATAGGTATATCATAATGAAAATAATAATAACAACACAAAATCAATAAGGGGAGAGCAATTTTTGCATTTAAAAAACAGTGATGGGCAAAAATTCCACCAATATCAACAAAATACCAATAGTATTCGTACAAATACAAATACTATCCGTGACAATTAAAATCGTTCTAGATAAAGGCTTCAGTCATTTACATGAACCCAAATACAATTAGGTCATAGCTTCTAATTACGTATTAGAACATGTCCTGACAATTTAAGGACAGGTTTGGAGATAACAAACGCCTCGATTCAAACCAATGTAAGTTTATATTTGTGTCAATAAAACATGAAAGAGATTTACACAAAACTTAATCTATAAGCAAATATAATTTGCAAAATAATTCTTCAGTTAAGGGTTGAAGAAAAATGGCAAAAAGATCTTGTCAAGTTATGTCAGAGAAGAATATACAGGAACTCCAGATATAGACGACAAGACCTAGTGTCTTACTGCAGGTAATAACTCCACTGGCTGTGCGAAATCATCCCAGGTACGAGACGTAAGTGAGCACTCCTTTGTATGGAGATTTTTTTTTACCAGAGCTTCTAATGAGCATTAGCCTGTTATGAGTGATCATTAAAGGCCCGTTGCAAGGCACACATTGCATATGATGGTCACATTGTAATCTACAAAATATAGTTGAAACACTGCCCCTTTAACACTAACCAATATTAAATTAATAACAATACATCTGTCAGGGGAAGGCATCTTATATATATATATATACATACTTAGTTAAAATAAAGGCATTTTTGTATGACCAATATGACCGGAGTTAAACTGTCCATATTTTCACACCCCGGGAAAACAACCAGTTATTGGATTACTACAAGATCATTTCCATATCGGCCCGGGCCAATATGGGTTTCTCGGGATGATAACCAGGCCAATATGGAAATGCCCATGTATTAATCTGTATATATTTTTTTTTATTCAGAAACTACTCCTTTACAACGGGGCAAAAATCAGCGGGGTATCAATTTTTGATAAAAGTCACAACATATTATCACAGAAACAATTGTGTATATTTTAATTGCACATTAATTATATATAAAATAAAATAAACACAATATTAAGCGAGTTCCTGATCATCGACACATGACTCAATTAAAATAGCTCGCTCTTTCATCATTTTACATAATAGTTTTTAACTTAACTGGTCAAGCGAGAAACCAAGCTGTGTTAAAACATAGGTGAAGGTGTAATTGCTAACGCACATGTCTGGGTCAGCGCTATTGAGAAAATACACCTTCATAATTGAAAAGACTTTTACATTTAATATTATTCTTTAATAGTGATGCAAAAATATCAAATTAGTATATTTGGGTTTACAATTCCATTATTTTCATTATACAAATGTACCCCCGCTCCACCGGAGGGAGTATACTGTTTTACTTCTGTCCGTCCTTCCGTTCGTCCAAGATATTTTTCGTCGCAATTTTCTCAGTACCTATTGATGGCAGAAATCTGATATTTGGTCACAAGCTTCATATACGTATGCCATATTGCGGGAAGCGTTTTTGGACACGTCAGATTCCCACTTCCTGTTTGCCGATTTAGTTGGTTTTAGTACACATTGAACATATATGCGGGGGTATCATAAGTGAGCATTAGTTCACAGTTCATCTTGTTTTGTTCTATATTCAAGGACTTTTACATGTTAAAGATTTTATGTTGTGGAGTTAAAGTAGCTTTATGGTCATACATCTCCCCTTTCAGTATATGATGTGGCCATATGTGAGTAAAATGCTAACCCTCACTAGAACAGAAGAGTACAGAATGTGCATTGGTATGAAATCCAGATACAAAGTATTGTTACCAGAACAACACATTAAATACAAAAAAGAGACTGTTAAATACAAACTACGTATACACTACGTGTGTCACTAAGGTCCAATGACATTAATCTTGATCTTTATACATAAATCATAATATATTTATTGATTTATACATAATATATTTATTGATCGTGATGCAAATATTCTCATAGCCAAGTTTTTTGAATTTTTATTTCTAATATTGGTATTACAGTGAGTGCGCATAATTGTTCGTTAATCCGATTTTCCCTATATAATTTCTAAAAGAAACATTTCTTGGTCAATATTGGCAAACTTGTCGCTCACAAACCCAACAGTTTTTCCAAATTAACATACATTTTGCTCATACTCTGTAAAAAATTAAAGAAAAAAACCACACTGTCTCAATAATTTCAAAATCAAATATCAAATCGTCGTAGAAAGAGGAAAAATCGATACTCTAACACAAATACATGACCGCCCACTTTCCAGGCTAGGTTCAGGCACTTCAATAAAAAGTGGTGGGGTTAAACTAGTCTTATGTACCCAAACCTCACTCGGATAGAATTTACTCTTAATATATTTTTTATTTGTACATTTTTTTTAAAGACCCCCCGAGTCATTACTAACATTACTAAGTTATCGAACTGATTTGTTGAAATTTGTCAATAAATTGTTTTGCAGACTTTCATCAGTAATGCAGTATATATTTATTTGTATATTATTATATAGATAGGTGTGAATTATGGAGATTTATCAGTGAAATAAATTCCAATATTTCACATGCGAAATATCAGTTTTTCCCCGCCAGAACTACTTTTAGACAACATTAAGTGTAGTGGTTACGTCCCTTGTTGTGTTACGGTGAATACACACATGATTGTAAACTGAAACAATTAAACAAATGAAAATGTTTTAGTACTTTTATAAATTATTTTAATTGAATCCTTTTATTGATACATTAAAATCAAACACTTGCTTATTCTAAATCGAATCATTTCACTAGCACAACACAACAGATTTAAATATAAATAAACAACGACAATGTTAAAAGTGCATTGCAGATTGTCAGTTACCTATTTCCTTTCATCACCCCTTTTCAATGAAAAAGCGTCTGCTTTGAACAATCTTAAGATTAAAAAAAAAAAAAAATGTCTGATCATTTTGACGCATATGCGGCAGCTGTAGTCTCCAAATTTTTAGAAGAAAATGATTTTGACTTGGAAAATGTGGAAATGCCAGAATTTAATATTCTGGATCACCAAACAAATGTTCCAAATTCCAATGGCAATACAAATGAAAATGTAGATCAAACTAAAGCCCAGTCGGGTAGATTTCAGAACGTTTCATTTGAGGACATTGATTCATTCCTTAGTTCGAATTCTGTTACACATGAAATACACACGACTCGGACAATAATAACACATCGTGCCTGGTTCCTCAGATAAATCGGACTGACATTAGTCACAAATGCAATGAATGTTTCCACAACAACTTTACAAATCCGCCCATATTCAAATAAAATTCAGAAACTCGTCCTTCATTTAAATTTCCAATTTTTTTCATCGAAGCGACAACACTTGACTTGTGTGCGGCCATATTGATTACACACTATCATTGCTCGTAGATTCATACGCGTGGAATGAAATATACAAATTAAATAAAATAATATAAAAGAAATTTTGGGAGTCTATATAATAAACAGTATAACTAATCATATATTTTGAATATCAAAATAAGACCACTCGTGACCGAATACGCATTAAGGATTAAACTCGTGGACGGAACAAGTTCCGCCCACTCGTTTAAATCCCTATGCATTCTTCAGTCTCTCGTGGTCTTATTTTGATATTCAAAATCTACGATTAGCTATACTATATATATTCACATTTATTCCTGTCTCCTCGGAACCTGATACCTGCCTGTTTACACCACACAGTTCCCAGTCATGTCTAGAATACTGGGTTCCACCTGGTGTCAAACATGGTTGTATTGAATGGATAGCAGGGCTTGAATTCGCTGTCTTATCCCACCATCTAAATGGAGAAACTTTGCTTAATCTTCATCACAGAGGTACAAATGTAAGTTCTTTGATTATACACTACGAGATCGCCTATAAGAGTTGTCAATTCTTCCGGAGCATTTTATCTAACTGCTGTTTATTATTCCATTTATCTACGATGCAAGCGAAAATGTATTGCGTAATCCTCGAAATAGTTTGGTTTGACTGCCACGATATAACTGAAATATTGTTGAAAGTGTCGTTGTGCACCATAACCCCTAACCATCGAAATAGTTTGGATTATGAGGGCTACGAGAATTAAATTTTACCACACTTTCTATAATATGTTCGCTAAGATGGGCAACACGGTTCCCATATACAGATCCTGGATCGTTAAATTAACAGACATTTCGTATCGTTTGCGTTTTTCGTTCGTTTCGTTTGCGTGTATCGTTCGTTCGTTTTTCGTTTTCCGTTCGGTTGCGTTTCGTTCGTGTAATTGGTTCGTTCGTTTCGTGTATCGTTCGTTTCGTTCGTCAGTTTAATTAGACGAATGCACGAAACGAAATACGAACGAACGATACACGAAACAAAATAAATTGTGCATTAACAATTCATAAACATAATTAGAATATACACTCCGACAAAAGTTAAGCACCACCCTATATTTTTATCGATATATTGTTTTACATCAATACTGTTAAAACAATAAAATAGATATCACCATTTTTCTTACACTTCTTAAAAGACTACACCAAAGGCTCTAAAATTACCAATCTACGAAGTATTTATCATTCTGAAAGACGTGACTATGACGTGGCGCTGGAAAAACGTAAAACCAGTTTGTCTTTGATGGAAGTTTTCAACATTGCATTAAAATGCAGAGTCTTCAGATTTCAAGAACTTTTAAATGCATATATTGTGCGTATGTGTAAAGCATAAAAATCATTAACGAGTATATCCACCGCGTTTATTGTAAAGTTCTGTAACACGCCTCGTCATACTTCGCACAAGACGCCTAAGCCGTTCTTGGGGGAACTGTTGCCACTCCTGTAAGATAGCAGTTCTTAATTCGTCAATATTTTGAAATTTTGGATTGCGTTGGTTAATTTTTCGGCCAATAAAGTCCCATACATGCTCCATAGGGTTCATGTCTGGCGACATCGCAGGCCATGAAATTGTCTAAACAGCCTCTTACTGTAAAAAATGTTATGTAATTCGAGCTCTTTGTGGCCTAGCGTTGTCGTCCATGAACATTGGCCTGTCAGCCAACGCATGATTGTCGAAATGGGGGACTATGCGTGGAGCGAGTCACGATATGTTTGGCCTGCCAGATTACCATCAAGAACGTACAAGCCCAACTTACAGTCAAAGGAAAAACAACCCCAGACAGTTACACCCCCACCCCCAAAAGCAGTTGTGTCCAAAATGTGGTTGTCCTGAAATGAAGTGTTTCGTTGACGCCAAACCCTTGCACGACTGTCGGTAGGGCGTAACAAAAACGACTTTCATCAGCCAGTGGACCCGTCTCCATGTGCGAATAATCCACCCCAAATGATCATGTGACCAGTCAAATCGAGCATGGCGATGACGTAATGTCAACTGTGGACGTTTTATGGGTCGTCGCGCTCGCATTCCCTGATGGTGGAGGCGTCTGATTACAGTGCGTGTGCTAATGTGGCCTCCAAACGCTAAATTACCACGAAGTGCACCAGTTGTACTGAACGGTCGTTGCCGCGCCCGTCTGGATATGAGCCTGTCCTCTCTCGGCGTCGTTTTGCGAGGTCTACCTACACGTGGACGGTCCGTAACATTCCCCGTTTGACGAAAACCCTGCATCAATCGTACAATGATGGAATGGTTAAACCTGAAGTGGTCTGCCACCCTTCTATGGCTAAGACCACCGTTATGCATGCCAACACCTTGCCACCTTTCTGGTATGGTTAATTTTCGCCGCACCATACCAAACCAATAGAAAATGAAACTTAAAACTCTACACAAAAAAAATCAGCCTTCGTTCGCAAACACAAATGTTGAAAAATACACGTGGCACTTTACACACCCTGTCATATACACATAAATAAAAATCGATCAATAAATGGTTTCACAGGTAAGTAAGTATGTGTGTATAGGTAACGAAAACAGCAAACCGATTTGAAATAAGTTCATTATTAGAAAAGATATTATTGAAACAAGTCAGGTGGTGCTTAACTTTTGTCGGACTGTATATAAGATTAGTTAATCACATCAATTTGCACAAAAGTCATTCAAATAATAACACGATACTATATTGTACTTCTATAGAACCAGGATCGTATGTCATCGGATAATATATGGTTACGCTCCAATGATTCGTTCGTTCGTGTATCGTGCGTTCGTTCGTTTCGTGTATCGTGCGTTTTTCGTATCGTTCGTGTGAAGCGTTCTTTCGTTTTTCGTTCGCTTGCGTTTGGTGCGTATTGTAAACTTATACGATCCATCATCTGTGGTAACGGGGATTTACTCAGGTGCTCGCAAATGATTGGCAGTTCCTGCATCTAATAAGACACCCGTCGTGCAACTCATAACAATCAATTCCGATAAAAGTCTTGGCAGTGATATAGGAAAGAAAACATCTAAGTAAAAAGTGAAAAGATCCATTGTAATTTGAGATAACGAGTAGTTACTGCTTTAAAATGACACCGAGATATTTCTCAATGTCAACCTTCGATATGTAATGTCGGTCTAAAAGTGAAATTCAATATTTATTTTTTTTCTTGTGAAACATCTTAGACATTAATTTATATTTTAAAACACTGCATTAATATTTTGTTTTTCCTGCAGAAAAAAATCACTTTAATACATGGGTGGCAATATTTGAATTAAGTAATAAAATTTTACCATTATCCTTTGATCACGATTTATTGTTATTTGTGTCAACAGGAAGCTTAAGTCAACTGCAGCACAACAGGTAAAACGTGATAGGGGCACCAGGAAAAGCTTTATTTCGCCCAGAAACCGTATACAGCAAAAAAGTATCCAGTCAATGCAGTTTGACTCCTCAAATAGAACAAATGCAGGAGAAATGGGTACAATGTTATATTACTTGAGAATACGAAGAACATAAAGTGTACACTTCTATATTAGTTGAGAAAAGAAAGGTGCAATTATTTCTTTATGATTACGTCATCGAAAGACAAAAGTATTTATTTTTGATTTGTGTACATACATGCATTTCCATATTTCCAATAATATGAAACAGACAACACATTATTCTATGTCCATGACTGTTTGTTGATGTTTTATTGAGTAGTCCAAACTCCACGGCTTTCTTCTACACTTTTACATTTGTATTGTCATTCTGTATTTATTCAGAGTAATATTTATTTCCCCGCCACTAAGTCCAAAATAAAGCAGTTGTCACAACTTTTTTCGCTATGCTTTGAGATATTGACTTGATATTTTGGTATGTGGGTGTATAATGATAAGCTACAGATCAAGTTTACGTTTCGTTCCGATCCAATGCTGTTTGGCCGAGTTATGGCCCTTGAACTTTGAAATTTGTCCTAATATTTAGTTGTCACCACTTTATTTCACTATGATTTGAGATATTGACTTGATTTTTGGTATGAGAGTGTATAATCATAAGTTATTGATCAACTTTGAAATCCCTTCCGGTTGAATGATTTTTGGCCGATTTACAGTAGTTGGGCTTTGAAAGTTGGCCAACTATTTAGTTGTCACCACTTTATTTCACTATGATTTTAAATATTGACTTGATTTTTAGCATGAGAGTGTATAATCATAAGTTACATATCAACTTTGAAATGCATTCTGGTTGAATGATTTTTGGCCTATTACTGAGGGAATTAAAAAAGGGTGAAACATTTGCGAGCCTCCTCAATATTCACGGCGGGGACATTCGTGTCGTTCCGACACATCTAGTGTTGTACAGTGATATACTATCTTTTGATATACATTTTATTAATTTGTTTTTTGATTAGTTTACATATCCCATCTTGCCAATAATATGAAACAGAAAACACATTCTTCTATGTCCATGACTGTTCGTTGATGTTTTATTGAGTAGTCCAAGCTCCACATTTTACCTATGCACTTCTACATTTGTATTGTTATTTTGTATTTATTCAGTGATTGTGGTGTACAGTGATATATTTTATATATATATATATATTGTGTTAATATATTTTGTTAAAGGGGCATTATCTGCCAAATCGTAATTTTTTGTTACCCATAAAAACTATCAGATATGATTGATGCCTTAATAAAACGTGTTTCTATAACTTATTAATGTTATGAAATGTACTCACATCGGGGGAAAAACGTGAAACTGGTCTTGTTTTGAGATCGATCAAGAAATGGACACCATCTTATTTATTATCGACATTGTTTACGGAATTTGTCGATTCGTCATTAAATCAGTACAACAATGCACTTATTTCTTTTTTTTTTTTAGTGAATCTGCTTTTAGTCGTTGTTAATTATGGACAAAGAACCATGCAAGTTGGCAGTTAATAAGCGACAAAATACAAATTATTTGTTTTTACTTGTCACTAGTAAGGTCAATTGCATACGGAAAAAGCGAGGTCAAATTATTTCCTTGCAAGCAAATAAGTAATCGATGGTAATTTTCGTTCTCAAAAGGCGGAAAGTGGTTTGATAAGCTGTTTAATGTGATGTGAAATATTTACCTTTATTTCATCATTTTAAAGCTATTTACCAATTTCCAAAGCATATAATTTTTTGGGTCAAAATCGTAGCTAATGCCCCTTTGATGTATATTCTTGATGTATTTTGTTAAAGTATTTTATTTATTGACTATTGTAATTCACAATGTTTGTTGTAAAAATTTTATTAAGTATCAAAGCATTTCTCTCCAACTGAAACTCACAAAAAATATATGTGTTCTTACGTTCAGATGTTGTGATGTCCGTTGCGATTTCCGCATAAAAATGTTCGATTCGTCTTTCCCTTTTCCTCCAGTTGTTTGTGGGAGGGATCATGTCTCATTTACGTTATTTGTGTTTGTTTGTGAATAGTGGTGTCCAACACATATTGTGTACTGTTTGTGTTTTGTTTTCCTTCGTTTTGTGAACCCTATGTTACCAGTTTCTTTGGATTGTCCATTTTGTATTGCCCCTTGGGTATTCTCTAACGTTTATATAGTGATTTTTTTTACTATTGAGTAAAATAGCAGATTCTTTCTTAACCAATTTTTCAAATGTTGTCAAGCATATTTTTAAAGCAAACATATTTTCCAATTTATATCTAGACCGCTTCATGTCATACATTATACTAATGGCATGAGAATCTAGAAAAAATCGCAAAAAATTTGCTTTTTCTAACTGTTTCTAATTTTTATGTCATTTACGTATTCCATTTCAATCGTAAAATGTTTATTTGTTTTAATATTCAGGTGCCTTGTATTGTTACTAAATACCGAAATATTGCTTTGATATTGCAGATATATATGGAATACGGCAGTTGTGAAGGCCTAGACAGACATTACCGCTGTTGTATAGTGGTGCGTCTGATAGGACGAGCTGCCATACTAGTGATAATGTATGTCGAGATCTCTAAAATTGACGTTATTGTTTTAATCGGTAACGTCATGGAGTGTTTGATGTCACACTGACCAATAAATAGATACTATTGTTGATTTGGTTTGCACATGTTATTGCAACACACTGCTATTTCTGAGAATAATTTAAAGATTCCAAAGGGGTAATCAGAATCCTTATACCGAAGAAGAACAGACAACACAATGGCCAAGAGGAAAAGTACAAAATGGTGTGTTTGATGTCACAATGACCAATAAATATTTAAGGATTGATCACAATTTTTGTTCGGTTCATGAAGAAATAACGTCAATCAGGTTGTATACACGGTGTATCCCGCGTAGAGGGTTTACGCAAGGGTGTGTACAAACTGATTGAGGTTATTTCTTCATGAACCGAACAAATAATTTCGATCAATCCTTATAAATTAATTAAAACTTTTTTTTGCTATGATATTGAAAAATATATTAATTTTGTTCAAAATAAGGCAAATAATCGGAAATAAATTTAAATAACCCCAAAAGTGCCTCATTTAAAGATAATAGCCTGATGACAACAGCACGCAACGCCCTGTGAACGACGTCTATTTTCAGATTCAGTACATACGAAAATGTACTCAACTTTTTAAACCAATTAAACCACGTATAAAATGACATGTGACTCTAAATTTAATTTATATAATATTGTTGATTTGTTTTGCGAGAGCGGAATTTTTCGAGTAATATCGCTTCGAAGGTGAAGCTTGAGATGGGAGATGTGATTAGAAGTCCATTTTGAATCAACGATAGTATGTTTATCGATGTCAAGGCAACGTCAATATAACTTCCCATGGCTACGCATAGAAATCAACGAAATGATGTGGTTGTATCGACGTCGTACATGTTATTGCGACACACTGCTATTTCTGACAAGAATTTAAAGACACCAAAGAGGTAATCAGAATCCTTATACCGAAGAAGAACAGACAACACCATGGCCAAGAGGAAAAGTACAAAAGGACAAACAACGATCTACAAAACATACACATAAAACTAAAGATCGAGTAATACGAACCCCATTAAAAACGGGAGTGCACACAGTTGCTCCGGAAGGCTAAGTAGTTCCTGCTCCACTAGTGGTACCCGTCGTGTTAATCTAGTTACAAACCCGGTGATAGGTAATGAATGAGGAAAGGACCGGGAAGTGTTTACGACAAGTAGAATTTATCCGTGGTTATTCTGACTTAATAATTGAATGTATATTTATTTTAGTCTATTTATTTTAGAATCCTTTATTTAAAGAAAAAGACAGAAAAAATATATGCTGGCTTTGTAGATCTGCGTAAAGCCTTCTACTCTGTATGGCACAATGGTTTAATATACAAGTTAATGCTTAATGGCATAGGAAAGAATATTTGTAATGTAATTGGAGATATGTACATACTCAATAGATCAGCAATTAATGTACAAAATAATATATCTGAATGCTTTAACTTGGAGAGAGGTGTGAAACAAGAGGACAGCTTAAGCCCACCATTTTTTAATATTTTATCAATGATTTACATCAGATATTTGATGAGACATGTGATCCCCTAAAACTTGATAAATCTGCAATAGCTAGTTTAAGTTTTGCAGATGACCTTGTTATTCTTTCCAGTACACACAATGGTTTGCAAAATTCTTTAAATAAACTTGAAACATATTGCTATGATTGGCAACTTGCAATTAATACTGCTAAAACAAAAGTTATGATCTTTCAAAATATATATACACACACTCCTCCTTTATTTTATAAAAATTGTCAACTAAATGAGACTAAAGAATATAATTATCTTGGTAATATTATTAACTATAATGGTAACTTTAAAAGAGCCATACAAGAGTTAACAAAAAAGGGACTCACAGTTTTATTTTCTCTCAAAACTCGTTTTATAAATTTTCACTCACTGCCAATTAATTTGTCATGTAAGTTTTTTGACACTTTGATTAGGCCTGTGATGTTATATAATAGTGACATTTGGTTCATGGAAGAATATGCCCCCATATATAAATCTTTAAAGAGATCAGAACAACATGGATCTAATTGTGATATTTTATCCTTAGAAGAAAAGTTCAGTTATGAGAAAATTCATAATAAATTTTGTAAATCAGTTTTAGGCTTGAAAAAAAACCAGCATGTAATATATCAGCAAAATAAGAACTTGGAAGATTTTCATTATCAACATTTATAATATCTCAAGCTATGCTATATTTGTGTAGAGTAAATTCTGATTCTTGTAAATCCACAAGAAGCCTGTACTGTCAATAAATCCCTACATACAGAGGGGGTTTATTCATGGTACACGTTTGTTACAAGTCTATTTGAGGAATTTGGTCTTGATATTGAAGAATTTCAAATTTACATGAACCTTTCAATAATATTAAATATTCTATTAAGAAAAAAATTAAGAAAATAGTCTATGATTTTTACCATCAGAAGACATTAAATAAACTCGCATCCTTTTCTGAAAATTCTAAACTTCATATATATGGTAAATTAAAGTCGGAAATTAAACTAGAGCAATACTTATTAGAGATATCAAATTTTAGAACTCGTCAATTGTTTACTAAATTTCGTGTTAGTGACCATAAACTAGAAATAGAAACCGGAAGATATCAAAATATTCCCAGAGATAAAAGACTATGTAAATTTTGTAACTCTAATGAAATTGATGATGAATATCACTTTTTGTTAAATTGTAATAAAAATAAATTGCCAAGAGATCAATTGTTTTTATTAATAAATCATTTAAATCCACATTTCATACAAGATCAACCACTCCAAAAATTGAAACAAATTTTAAATCCTAATTTTGAACTTTTGTCAGCTGTGGGAAACTTTTTGAAGCAAGGTATAGATTTGCGAGGGTAAAGTCCACGTTGGCCAAGGCTTTGTCATTTTATTTGTATATTTGTATATTTGTGATTTGTATTGTATTGTTTAGTTTGTATTTGCTTGGCCCCTATGGGCGTAATTTTGCAAATAAAGATTATTATTATATTGATTGGTCAGTTATTTACATCCATGGGGTATACGTAGGTATAAATGTAACTTGATTGGTCAGTTATTTACACCCATGGGGTATACGTAGGTATAAATGCAAGAATTCTTTTTTATTTGTACACTATATATTTATCGTGAATTTTACACATTGAAGTCTCCCCTGATATACAAAACATAGGTTTAAGATTTACAAATATATATTTAGATTCATTACCGATGTGTTAGTTGTCAATATTTATGGTAAAACAACTCTTGTGTCCCGGAATATAAATTAAACAACGAACACGAACAACCAAACATTAGCGAATGATTAAATTATTTTCCATAAAATGAAATTCAAGACTAGTTATGCTATTTATTACATAGATTTTGCATATTTGCTTTATGAACTTGTTTTTCATTTTTGGACTCTCAATGATATTTTCGATTGTGAGGACTGTGAAGTCACTGTGCAACGAACTGTTTTTCTTTTCTTTCATTGTGTGAAATACCAGTTTGTATTTCATTCGAGAAACTCACCATATGAAATCATTCTTTATAATATGCTGTTTAACTAGATTTCCAAAGATAGACAGACGCAAAACTTCGATTGAACAACAATATCATGACTGTGGCCTCATATCCATGATATATTAGGGAAATAACATTCTTCATGCGTATAATGTCATCTACAAATGAGAGAGCTCATGTATCAATCTGATATTTCACCCACAAACAAACCTAAAATGGCAGGATGTTCCATGTGCACTGCCATCCTACTTGTCGAATCTCAACAGAAAATTGGATATCATATGGGCACATGTATGAGCAAATGGATTGGATAACACTTCATATGCTGGATAATAATAAAACCGTAGATATCTAATTTAGTGCGCACGACATGTTTCTGGAATAACCTTCATCAGGTACGCTCAAAATAGAAAGATTGGAAAAACCAAAATAATTAAAAGTTTTGGGACCAATAAAACCAAAGGGTCTAACAGAATAGCCAAAATAAGTTTGTGTTTGATCTACATGGACTATATCTAATTAACGCAAATATGTTTAATATATGATGTAGACCATCCAGATTTAATGTTTGTATGACGACTATCACTTTACTTTTTTTGCATCGTCTGGCCTCAAATACAGTTCTTGTGGAATCTAGTTTTATTATGTGCTGTTACTTTTGTACATGAAACTGGACAATCTAACTTTTTGTAGCTAGTATATATACTATCTGTCTTATGTACATAAGATATAATGTTTATACCTATCATCACTTATCCTCGTTTTCCTGTGGCAGGCTAAACATCCAGAAATAGGCCAAGTGTAACCATGTTTTGCTACAAGATTTATTAGTCTTCACGGTCTCATCATGAACATAGTTGCAATATTTCTCCCGTGACGTTAAACAGCAATCAATTATTCTAATAGAATGTATTTTATGAAATACTAAGTCAAATATGTGTGGAAATAGTTTATTTTCAATAAAACAAATAACAAAATTAAAACAGTAAAATGATCAGATGAAATACTTAAATTTGTATTGAATAGTTATACAGGAAGCACTGAATTGTGTCACTGACAAATGTCTATGCTTTGTCTATTTTAGTGTTGTTGTCTAATATGGGGAAGGGAAACAATATATTACATATTTCAAACATCATTGCTTCCTTCCGCGTGGAAATTATATTAGTCATATTTCATAATTATCGCTATTATTTTTATTTAGGGGGGATTAGGCTTATTGTGTTTAACGTTACTTTCAACAATGTTTCAGTTATATTGTAGGGTCAGTTTTATTGGTGGGGGAAACCAGACAAAACCGCCGATTGGCTGCAAGTCACTGACAAACTTTATCACATAATGTTGTTTCGAGTACACATCGCCTTGAGTGGGATTCGAACTCACAATGTTAGTGGTGATATGCATGGATTGCATATGTAGTTGTAAATCCAACTACCATACGACCACGACGGCTTCTGTATTCCTATCTGTGGTAAGCATTTTTTTATATAGTTTAAATCATGTTAATGTTACTTTGTTTCTACCCCTTTGTGATTTTTTTTATCTACATCTGCTATTTTAACCTAATTACTTGATTCCCCAGTTGCACTTAGACATACATAATTCAGAAAACATAACATTTACAGCATGTTGAAATGGCCAACGTAGAAATAAATAGCTTGTGCTAGGAAGAGACAGATCTTATTTTGTAAAAATAGAATGCTCTGATTCTACCAAAATGTTCGCTGAAACTAATATCATCAACATGCTCGACTTTTTGATTGACAACATATTTGTTATGCTTGGTGGATGTGTTTTTCAACAGATAGTTGGCATACCTATGGGTACAAACTGTGCTCTTCTCGCCGACTTGTTCTTTTTTTCGTATGAGGCAGACATCATACAGGGGCTTTTAAGAAAAACGAAAAGAAGCTACCCCGATCCTTTAGGTTCACGTTTCGCTATATAGATGATGTCCTTTCACTAAACAATTCTAGGTTTGGTGATGTCTTTCATCGCATCTATCCCATTGAGCTTGAAATAAAGTATGCCATAGATACAGATAGGTCTGCTTCATACCTCGAAGTTGACAGCGAGGAGCACTTAAGAACGAAACTCTACGACAAAAGAGATGATTTCAATTTTCCCATTGTGAACTTTCCATTTATATGTAGCAACATTCCAGCAGCACCTGCATATGGAGTATATATCTCTCAGTTGATATGATATTCCAGAGCTTGTGGTTAATATTAGGATTTCCTTGATAGAGGGTTGCTGCTAACAAGGAAGCTACTGAAGCAAGGGTTCCTCTTGGTAAAGTGAAAGTCTTCATTTCGAAAATTGTACGGTCGCCACCATGACATGGTTGACCGCTATGGAATATCTGTATCACAAATGACCACATATATGTTCCACTTATCGTAAACACTTGCCGGTCTTCTTAACTCATTCACAACTTAATACCGGATTTGTAACTAGATTAACACGACGGGTGCCATTATTGGAGTAGAAACCCCTTACACTTCCGGAGCACCTGAGTTCATCCCCGGTTTTTTTAGTGGGGTTCGTGTTACTCGATCTTTAGTTTTATGTGTATGTTTTGTAGATCGTTGTTTTTCCTTTTGTATTTTTTCTTTTGGTCATTGTGTTGTCGTATTACCCCTTTGTTATCTTCAAACTCTTCTTAGCAATACCCCAACCGACAAAATCAAGATAAGTTAAACATAGCACCAATAATTACCAACTAGAGGCTCAGCACCAATCGACCAATTAGAAAAAAGAATTGCCTATGCCAGCCATATTTGTTAATGGATAGGGACGAAATGAGCAATCTGTATAGAGGACCTCCCATTGATGCATCCTACTAAGTTTCGGTTCATTTGGCAAAGCGGTTTCAGAGGAGAAGATTTTTTTAGAAATCAACCAATCAGAAACAAGAATTGTATGTGGCGGCTATATTTATTAATGGATTGGGACGAAATGAGCAATCTTAACGGAGGACTTTCCATAGATGCTTTCTACCAAGTGTCGGTTCATTTGGCCAAACGGTTTCAGAGGAGAAGAATCTAAAACATCAGCCAATCAGAAACAAGAATCGCCTGTTGCGGCCATGTTTGCCAACGGTTCGGGACGGAATGAGTAATCTTTATAGAGGACCGCCCATAGATGCTTCCTACCAAGTTTCGGATCATTTGGATAAGTAGTTTCAGTGGAGAAGATTTTTAGAAATCGATTAATCAGAAACAAGAATTGCATGTGGCGGCTATGTTTTGTTAATGGGTTGGGACGAAATGAGCAATCGTAACGGAGGACTTTTCATAGATGCTTCCTACCAAGTGTCGGTTTATTTGGCCAAACGGTTTCAGAGGAGAAGAATCTAAAACATCAGCCAATCAGAAACAAGAATTGCCTGTGGCGGCCATGTTTGCCAACGGATCGGAACGGAATGAGTAATCTTTATAGAGGACCGCCCATATATGCTTCCTACCTAGTTTCAGATCATTTGGATAAGTAGTTTCAGTGGAGAAGATTTTTAGAAATCGACCAATCAGAAACAAGAATTGCATGTGGCGGCTATGTTTATTAATGGATTGGGACGAAATGAGCAAACGTAACGGAGGACTTTCCATAGATGCTTCCTACCAAGTGTGGGTTCATTTGGCCAAACGGTTTCAGAGGAGAAGAATCTAAAACATCAGCCAATCAGAAACAAGAATCGCCTGTGGCGGCCATGTTTGCCAACGGATCGGGACGGAATGAGTAATCTTTATAGAGGACCACCCGTAAGATGTTTCCTACCAAGTTTCGGATCATTTGGATAAGTAGTTTCAGTGGAGAAGATTTTTAGAAATCGACCGATCAGAAACAAGAATTGCCTGTGGCGGCCATATTTGTCAATGGGTCGGATCGAAATTAGCATTCTTTATAGAGGACCGCCCATAGATGCTTCCTTCCAAGTTTCGGTTCATTTGACCAAGCAGTTTCAGAGGAGAAGAATTGTTAAAATCAGCCAATCAGAAACAAGAGTCGCCTGTGGCAGCCATGTTTGTTAATGGATCGGGACGAAATGAGCAATCTTAATAGAGGATCTTCCATAGATGCTTCCTACCAAGTTTCGGTTCATTTGACCAAGCGGTTTCAGAGGAGAAGATTTTTAAAAATCAGCAATATCTGTATAGGGATAACTGCATTTTGAATACAGATATCTATATTTAAACAAGACTTATTTTTCTTTTAACAGAGATATTTTTAGATATCAACCAATCAGAAACAAGAATTGCCTGTGGCGGCCATGTTTGTTAACCGATCGGAACAAAATTACCAATCTTTATAGAGGAACCTCCTTTGGTGCTTCCTATCAAGTTTCGGTTCATTTGGCAAAGCGGTTTCAGAGGAGAAGAATCTAAAACATCAGCCAATCAGAAACAGGAATCGCCTGTGGCGGCCATGTTTGCCAACGGATCGGGACGGAATGAGTAATCTTTATAGAGGACCGCCCATAGATGCTTCCCACCAAGTTTCGGATCATTTGGATAAGTAGTTTCAGTGGAGAAGATTTTTAGAAATCGACCAATCAGAAACAAGAATTGCATGTGGCGGCTATGTTTATTAATGGATTGGGACGAAATGAGCAATCGTAACGGAGGACTTTCCATAGATGCTTCCTGCCAAGTGTGGATTCATTTGGCCAAACGGTTTCAGAGGAGAAGAATCTAAAACATCAGCCAATCCGAAACAAGAATCGCCTGTGGCGCCATTTTTGCCAACGGATCGGGACGGAATGAGTAATCTTTATAGAGGACCGCCCATAGATGTTTCCTACCAAGTTTCGGATCATTTGGATATGTAGTTTCAGTGGAGAAGATATTTAGAAATCGACCAATCAGAAACAAGAATTGCCTGTGGCGGCCATATTTGTCAATGGGTCGGTTTCAGAGAGCAAGATTTTTAGAAATCGACCAATCAGAAACAAGAATAGCCTGTGGCAGCCATGTTTGTTAATGAATCAGGACAAAATTAGCAATCTTTATAGATGACCTTCCAAGGATGCTCTCTACCAAGTTTCGATTCATTTGGCCAAGCGGTTTCAGAGGAGAAGATTTTTTATAAATCAACCAATCAGAAACAAGAATTGCCTATGGCAGCCATTTTTGTTGATGGATCGGGACAAAATGAACAATCTTTAGAGAGGACCTTCCATAGATGTTTCATACCGTGTTTCACTTCATTTGGCTGAGCGGTTTCAGAGGAGAAGATTAAAATGTGAAATGTTAACGGACGACAGACGACGGACGCCAAATGATGGCAAAAGCTCACA
>MJUT01018644.1:97836-111145 GCA_002080005.1 Gigantidas platifrons | reverse complement strand
GAATAAGTTAAATGTTGATACGATGATAATGCTGATGAAGGCTTAGCTATAGTTTTATATTGTTAGCTCACAATCCACGGACACATTATCCTTTTTCATTGATATTGTGTGTTGAAGGAGGGGGAGCAAATACCAATGTCACAGTGTTTTCGTCCACCCAAATGGGGCTAGAGCACACACACATACACACGCACTCGAGACGATAACGCAAATCATTACTCCACCGAAAGTGCAGTGCTGAGTAACTCAGTCGAGTCCTTCAGGGCTGCCATTACTTCATCTTATCTTTAAATTTACATCCTGTTTTGTACATATTTTTTAACTTATTTTCTTATTGTTACTTTTTTCCTTTTCTTTTTCGCAACGCAATTCCCTTGACATAATCTTCAAACTGTTGAATTGGGTCAATAATTGGTAGAAGTAGAAGAAAGAAAAACAGAAATGTGTGATTATTTATATGACAATATGAACATAAAATATGAAATATTACATGCAATGCATAAAAATCAATAACATTGCCTTTATACTGAATAAATCACATATAAATTATCATTCGGACCTATATAATTTTACATTTCAGTGTCCATCTATAGGATTTATGCTTCTTCAGGATAAGGTCATCAATGCAATCAGTGCCTATCAGCACTGAAGTTGTGAGTTATAATCCCGCTCATGGCGATGTGAACTCGATACAACATTATGTGATAAAGTTTGTCAGTGACTTTCACCGGGTACTACAGTTTCCTCCACCGATAAAAATGTTGTTTATACAACTACCATACGATCACGGCCACGACGGTCCATGATAATGAAATATAAGTACAAAATGTCAGGATAATTTGTATGTTAAACACCGTTCCCCTCAAGCTGATATTTCAGGATAATTTGTATGTTAAACACCGTTCCCCTCAAGCTGATATTAACATTCTTTTACTATAACCTATTTTGGTTATCCTTTTTTCTTGTCTTTTCGGCTTTCTCGCTCCTAAAATCTTTTAAACTGACTTGGTTTCCGAATTTTGGACTTTGAGCGAATCTGATGAAGAATATTCCAGAAACGCACGGCACTAAACTAGATATCTACGTTTTTATTAAGACATACTTATTTTTATCTCTGACGATGCTCTACCGTTGCACATCTAAGACAACACAAACTTATAAATATTGGCTTTTGTCCTAGAGGAACTTTTGGGGGGGTTTACTTTCCGGTGTGGGCTTTTTCCTAGATCATCAACAGCTACACCTTCAAGTTGATGTATGCTTACAGGCATTCTCAATAATAAGCAAATATCCGATTCAAGCTACAACAATATGGCATGGCAATGAACTTCCTTGTTTTCTGACAACTTTTACATACAGCTGAATCGTATTATAAATATAATATGGCAACGCTAGCGCATAACGATAGACGTCACATTCGTAATAATTATTTCATATTCAGAATTTTTCCAAATACTGTCAATTATATCGACGTTTCTATATCCGTCTTGGAGTATAAATGATACATAAACACATTTACATTCCAACGTCCATCAAATGAAACTCCTTTAAGTTCCATTTTACGTGCAAGGGGTGTATCATTTCAAAAGCATTCATTTGCGTGTCATTCTCTTCTGTGGGGTTATATACTTGATTCACACGACACAATCAAATGGACGCATTTTTTCGGGTACAGCAACGAATAAACTAGGTCCTATGTCCATACCCCGGTCGTTTCTTTGAGACTAATAAAAATAAAAATAATCAACTGGTCCATTAATCACATAGTCGTATGAACAATAGTCAGCAATAAGATTTCATTTTATACAAAGAAATTTATTATATGACTTCAGATAGTGTCTTTTCTGATTGGCTGACGTCCCTAGTAACGTTCTTTGATAAAACGTTATATTCAATGCGCAAAAAGTCTCGAGAGGTAAACATAATATTCCAAAGCTCCTCCAGACACATTAACATAGAAATGGTGTTTCCCAATTATTTTAAAAGTAGTAGCCAATCATCATCGAGTTAAGATTTGTCATCGACTATTCAGAAGCGCTCTTACTAATTACTTTCGGTACACAATTAAATTAATAATGGCAGACATTATGCAGACAGTGGTTTATGGGGAACAAAATCGGTGTTGTTTGGTGTTAATTCAAATCTGATATAATGTCATATAATAAAACAGTTAATGACTTTCGATTTCTGTGAATCTAGATTTGAAAGTCATCAATTGTATTATAGTTTATGGTATTTCATGCAAACTATGTTGTCCTATAATGTCTAGAATTCCTTAAAACCTTCTTGTTTAACTACAGTAAAAGGAGAAAGACCATTTCTGTTGCACCTATGAGGGTCTGCATGGTGTTCTAAAAGTATTCTGACAATATCGGTGTACCCTTTTCACATGCCACATACAATGACGTACATTAGTTACTATCACAAAAAACTATATCGACTTTTGGACGTTGGACTTTAAGTAACTCCTCAACAACATAAATGTGGTTTTTATAACATGCAATTTGTAATGGTGAAGAACCATTATCTCTGTTCTTATTCCATGTGTTAAGAGGATTTTGACTATCTTGTCGTGTCCATTCTGGCAAGCAACATATAAAGGTGATGTACCACTGTCTCTGCACTTGTTTACATCTGTATTAACTTTCTTGTCTAATAGTTTTAGTACAATGTCTAAATGTCCGTTTCGACACGCTATATATAACGAGATATATCGTCGTACGAACATGTGTTAACGTCTGTTGTACATTGGTTACTATCACATAAATCTATATCGACTTTTGGGATTTTAGTAACTCCTCAAAAACATCAATGTGGTTTTTATAATGTGCAATTTGTAATGGTGAAGAACCATTATCTCTCCTCTTATTAATGTCCGCTCCATGTCTTAAGAGGATTTTGACTATCTTGTCGTGTCCTTCCTGGCAAGCAATATATAAAGGTGATGTACCACTGTCGCAACACATGTTTACATCTGTATTAACTTTCTTGTCTAATAGTTGTAGTACAATGTCTAAATGTCCTTCCTGGCAAGCAATAAATAAAGGTGATGGACCATCGTCACAACACTTGTTTACATCTGTATTAACATTCTTGTCTAATAGTCTTAGTACAATGTATAAATGTCCATTCTGACAAGCAATATATAAAGGTGATTCACCACTGTTTCTACACTTGTTTACATCGGTATTAAATTTTTTGTCTAATAGTTGTAGTACAATGTCTAAATGTCCTTCCTGGCAGGCAATATATAAAGGTGATTCACCACTGTCTATACACTTGTTTATATCTATATTAACTTCCTTGTCTAATAGTTTTAGTACAATGTCTAAATGTCCTTTCTGGCAAGCAATAAATAAAGGTGATGCACCACTGTCTCTACACTTGTTTACATCTGTATTAACTTTCTTATCTAATAGTTTTAGTACAATGTCTAAATATCCTTCCTGGCAAGCAATATATAAAGGTGATTGACCACTGTCTATACACTTGTTTACATCTATATTAACTGTCTTGTCTAATAGTTTTAGTACAATGTCTAAATGTCCTTTCTGGCAAGCAATATATAAAGGTGATGCACCACTCTCTCTACACTTGTTTACATCTGTATTAACTTTCATGTCTAATAGTTGTAGTACAATGTCTAAATGTCAATTCTGACAAGCAATAAATAAAGGTGATGCACCACTGTCTCTACACTTGTTTACATCTGTATTAACGTTCTTGTCTAATAGTTTTAGTACAATGTCTAAATGTCCTTCCTGGCAAGCAATATATAAAGGTGACGCACCACTGTCTTTACACTTGTTTACATCTGCCTTATATTCTAATAACATTTCTACAATCTTCGTGTGATGGTAATTGCATGCTATTGCTAATGGCGACAACCCGTTATTCATACATGTATTCACAACATCAATCTCTCCGTGTCGTATGTAACTATTACCCGAATCATCAACTGTATGCTTCAGGATCCATCGAGTAAGATCGGGATCTCCATCAAAACAACTTAGTAATAGAGTGGAATCCTGACTACGGTTATCTGTCATAAGAGCTAGCTCTTCTTGGTAACCGTGATCGTGGCGGCTTAAACGGTCAACCAAATTAGCAATAAAAGAGGGTGATTTCATATTTCTATTTGCGAAAACAGCAAGTACTTCGCCTTTTGACCAATCTCTTAATATTCTTTCGATGTATATCTCTAATGTCTGTGCATCTGTTATAAAGATGGTGTATGCGATGTCTTTAGTTCTGTTGTCTTTTGTCTCCCACAAAAATCTATCGCTGATAAAATCACTTTCCGCATGTTCAATGATAAGTTCCAACATTTTCCCGCCAAAATAATAGGCCAGAAAATCGTAAAATTTATCATGTATAATCCTATAGACTTTGTCTACCTTCACTACAAAGGTCCCGTCTAATGAGCGTAGCGCTTCATGTAATTTTTGGAATGATGAATCTTTACTTAATTTACATTCCCATAGCGTATTTTGAATAACCAGCTGTATTTCTTTGTTCTTCGTGGTTAGATATTCTTCTTTAAATCTATTGTTAAATATAACACAAAGTGCTAGTGCACAAACTTTACAGAGGTCTTTTTCACTGTCTGAAGCTGACAATAAATCGATTTCCTTCTTGTAAAAATCAAATGGTTTTTTAAAGAAAGATTTAATATCAACATGCTTGCTTTTTTGGCATAAAGCACACAAAAGTGGAAAAAAGTCGTGTTCCTTTAAAAAATCACTTACTTCACCAGCTTTTCCTTCGAAATATCTTTGCGCTAAATTAGTTCTTTCTTCAACAGTAAGACACAATTCGTCTGAATTTAAATTGCACACACAACCATTGAATAAAGACAAATCTCTAAATCTAACATCATTAAATATTTGCAATCTGCATGTTGAAATAATCTTACAATATTTATTCTTAAGCAATGAGTGTATGGATTCAGACATTTCCTTCCATTTTTCTATGCGATATGGATCCACCGTGTAATGGCCACATACATCATCAACAACAAATAACATTTTCTTGCCTTTTTTATAAAACGTTCTAATATCCTTTGGTGTATAAGTAGGAATAACAGTATAACCTTCCCCTTCCATTTTCAAAGCTACATATTTCATTGTTGCCGTTTTCCCGACGCCCGGATTTCCTGTTACAGTAACAGACAATTGCTTGCTGATACAGTCAAATACAGCTTCTGATGCTCTAGTCGAAACAAACATCTTATCGTCCCATTCTTTTAAAATATCTTGATCATGTTCTAAAATTAAATTAAAAAGAAAATACATTGAAAGATATCTCAGAGAGAGAGAGAGAGAGAGAGAGAGAGAGAGTTCCACAGTTAATGGTGGGCAGTCCTTGATAATTACGTTCCAGACACAAACCGGGATTAAAACTTGCACCCCCTCTTTTTAAAAACCACTATAATGTACGTCTATTGTGAAGAAATATTTCACTCTTTAAATTAATTTTTACTGAAAATTAAATTCATTAAAAAGCTTCGTCAGACTAAAGCTAAGCAAACAGCGGAAAAAAAACATTCATGATTTACCACGCATTTGTGACAAGAGCAACATGACGGGTGCCACTAGTGAAGCAGGATGTTTATCCTTCCGGAGAATCTAAATTCACCTTAGGCTTTTTGTGGAGTTCGTTTTTCTAAATCTTTAGTTCTGTTTTGTGTTTAGTTGATCATTATTTGTATTTTTGTCCTTTTTTGCCATACTATTGTATTTCTTTGATTGATTTACGGCTTCTAATTACCTCTATGATATTTCGTAAACATTTCTCACATTTTGTATGTGAATGGTGGAGCTATTCAGACATATTTCTGTGCTAAGGAACATAACAAATGCTATTCAAGTATTTAATTTGTTTTATCAGCAAAAAACTAACGAAGCTCTAGTAATACTACCTCGAATGTTGAATGGGATGCATTCTTCTTTCTCCAATGTTAATGCTTCTATTTTCTCTGTTAATTGTAATTAAAAGAAAAGCTAATTATAACGACAAAGATGCGTGAAACATTACGATATCATATACCATTTATTGAATAGAAAGTCATAGAACTACCATTTTTCAAGGAAATATATTAACATGACGGATGCTACTAGTGGAGCAGAAACTGCTTACCCTCCCAGAGCACCTGAGTTCGCCTCCGGTTTTAGTACAGGCACTTGTTTCTATCAATGTACACCTTCGCTTCTCGCTATTGTATGGTATAATTTACGGTTAAAATACACCCTACCTTATAGCAGTCGCCCCTTAATACATTTATCTTCATGAATATCCACAATTTTCACACCCTTCATGGTGCCCTGTGACATACCTAACGACTTAGAATACACAAATGTGACCTCTTCACGATTAGACAAATCCCACCATATTTCACCACGAAATGTCACCATAAAGTGTTTCACCATACACCGTAAGACCATCAATTCCAATAACTCTGTGAAATTTAATTTGAATTGGCCAAGGGGTTCTTAAGTTAGAGCGTGACATGTGAAACGGACGGAGGGACCGACAGACAGACGGGCGGACGGATAGTCGGACATTAGTATACCATAATACGTCCCGTCTTAAAGACAGGCGCATAAAAAATCTCAAAGGGGTTGTGAAATGAATCAGTTAGAAATGACCGTTGATGAATCATTACAAAGTAAACACCGACGACCATCTGCGTTTTCCAGAAATCAAAAAGTCAGCTCGCGGCCCTAATACAGTGTCGTATTTCTGTTTTACTCACACGGGAATTTACTGTTTGTAACAATAATTTCGTTAGGAATAAAGCTGAAATACTACTAACTTGACATCAATCAATCAAATGGTTCATATCAAAGTGATTACCTTTATCATTCTCAGTTTGTCTGTCTTCTAGTTGTCTTTGTCCTACAGAACATATTTAACATAATTTTTATTTGAGAAATGTAATATTTTCAAAATGGTTTTTCTCATGTTTAATTCTGGTTTTAGAAATGTACTAATTCTGTGGTAGCTTAACATATTGTCCACAATTATTCTTGTTCATCCCATTGATATATGGGAGAACAGAATTAAGCTATCGATGTTGAAGTGGCATATATCCAACCCCAACGCTTTCGGATACATAAATTGATAATTTTCTATTTGCTTTGAAGTATAACTAGCTTAACTCCGCCATGTGTTAGGGATGTGAATTTTGCCTCTGTTTCTGATTTAGCAATTAGATTTTGGAGCAATTCCGACAGCGTGTTATTTTTTTGGTTTTCCTTTTACTGTGATGGATTTACTCTAATTGCATATAACCGCATCTGTGGTGTAATGGTTAGCGTGCTTGCCACGCGTGTGGTGGATCATGGGTTCGAGTTCAAGTCGGGTAAAACCAAAGATTATAAAATTGATATTTCTTGCTTCTTTGGTAAGCACCCAGCATTAAGGTTTGCTCGGAATCAGGATAATGTGTCAGAGTGGAGAACAATTCCTATCCACGGGTTGTAGTTTCAGTGAGATATATCACTATGAAAACCCAGCTTAGCTTGTTGGTCTAGTATTAAGCTTAAGTGAACAGCATTGTCAATGCAGCTTCTAATGATATAGTCAAACAATTATTCATCATGGTGTAGACTTTTATTTCACTATGGTATCGAGAATATGTGTAAACTAGAAAGCAGAAATTGAAGGTAACCAGAATCCGTAAATTGAAGAAGAACACACAACACAAAGGCCAAAGGCAAAAGGACACAAGGACAAAGAACGATCTACAAAACATGACACATAGAACTAAAGATCGAGTAACATGAACCCCACTAAAAACCGGGGGTGAACCCAGGTGCTGCGGGAGGGTAACCATAAACTAGCTGAACATCTCCACATTTTCAAGTGCATGTACCAAGCCAGGAAAGTGAGTGGTCAAGTATTTGTGTGTTATGGGAATCAAGTTTTCCCCTTTCTACATTTTATCTATAGGATTTTATAACTGTTCCGACAGTGTAGTATCGTTTGTTGATCATTTTATTTAAAGGTCTTATATACATGATATTACCTAGTATGTTCTATTGACTACTGAAATACAGAAATTATTTCCACAATCTGTACAATGTTTAATGGAAAGGCCAGATTACGATTTTTCTTTCTTTCTAACAGATGACTTCGCACGCAAAAAAAAAACAAAAACAAAAAACAACAACAACAACTAAAATCAAAGAGGTTGTGAAATGAATCTGTTAGAAATGATCGTTGATGAATTATTACAAAGTAAGCACTGACGACCATCTGCGTTTTCCAGTCAGCTCACGGCCCTAATACAGTATCGTATTTTTTGTACTCACACGGGAATTTACTGCTTGTAACAATAATTCCGTTAGGAATAATACTGCAATACTACTAACTTGACATCAATCAATCAAATGATTCATATCAAAGTGATTACCTTTATCATTCTCAGTTTGTCTGTCTTCTAGTTGTCTTTGTCCTACAGAACATATTTAACATAATTTTTATTTGAGAAATGTAATATTTTCAAAATGGTTTTTTTCATGTTTAATTCTGGTTTTAGAAATGTACTATTTCTGTGGTAGCTTAACATATTGTCCATAATTACATTGATACATGGGAGAAAATATTAAGCTATCGATGTTGAAGTGGCATATATCCAACCCCAATGCTATCGGAACTAGCTTAACTCCGACATGTGTTAGGGGTGTGAATTTTGCCTGTTTCTGATTTAGCAATTAGATTTTGGAGCAATTCCGACATCATGTTATTTTTTTTCTTTTTATTGTGGTGGATTTACTCTAATTGCATATAACCGCATCGGTGGTGTAATGGTTAGCGTGCTTGCCACGCGTGTGGTGGATCATGGGTTCGAGTCCAAGTCGGGTAAAACCAAAGATTATAAAATTGATATTTGTTGCTTCTTTGGTAAGCACTCAGCATTAAGGTTTGCTTGGAATCAGAATAATGTGTCAGAGCGGAGTACAATGCCTATCCACGGGTTGTAGTTTCAAGTGAGATAGCACTTCTCAGCTTAGCTTGTTGGTCTAGTATTAAGCGTAAGTGAACAGCATTGTCAATGCAACTTCTAATGATATAGTCAAAACATTGCTCATCATGGAATAGACTTTTATTTCACTATGATATCGAGAATATGTGTAAACTAGAAAGCAGAGTTTGATTTGATTTGATTTTTGGTGCTTAACGCCACTTTCAGCAATATTTCAGCTATATCATGGCGACGAATTTAAGTGGTGGAGTAAGCCGGAGTACCCGGAGAGAACCACCGACTCTGGGCAAGCAACCGGTAAACTTTATCACTTGCGGATGCAAGTTGAGTGCACCCTTTTTTGTAATTTACAAAGGTGGGCGCGAACCCACGCCGTATTGGTAATAGGCTTGTATGAGCTGTTAGATCCAGCGACCTAACCCATTGAGCCACCAGAATCCAAAGGCCAAAAGCAAAAGGACAAAAGGACAAACAACATCTACAAAACATGACACATAAAACTAAAGATCGAGTAACACGAACCCCACTAAAAACTCGGGTGCTCCGGAACGGTAAACCATTCCTGCTCCACTAGTTGCACCCATCGTGTTAATATAGTGACAATTCCGATGATAAGTCATGAATGAGGAAACCATCGGGAAGTGCTTAAGACAAGAAATGTTTTTTTTTTGTTTTTACATATTACCTATCTGAAGCATGTGAATGTCATCTGAAGAAACCACAGTTTTATCTATGTCTTCTACAATTTCTGCGTAACAATCATCTTTCCTCAATGATTGTAAAAATATGTTGAACGCCTCTGGAGGTTTGTACACAAGTTTTGCTATAAGACGTCTGTTTCTTTCCCCAGGTGTTAGTCCAGAAAGACATACTTCCTGCATTTCCTCATGGTTTAAAGCATGGGATGATACTAGCTGGTCAGTAATTGTTGTAGCATTAATGTTCTGTACAATAGTTTGATAATTCTTCTGTAGTTTTACTGCATGCTCACTTATACCTGTAATTATATATATATGTATATAGGGTCCGAGTGGCTAAATAAGTTAGGTAGTTGGATTACCTAACAACTCATATAAGCCTATCACCAATACGGCGTGGGTTTGCGCCCGGCTTGTAAATTGCAAAAAATGGTGCACTCGACTCTCAGCCGCAAGTGATAGAGTATACCAGCTGCTTGCCAATAGTCGGTGGTTCTCTCCGGCTTCTTCCACCACTAAAACTAGTAGCTGAAATATTGCTGAAAGTGGCGATAAACACAATAAATGTAAAACTAAATCTATATATATATATATATATATATATGTGTGTGTGTATAAATAATGTCTTGTATCATAATAAGACCGGTCATATTGAAAAGTTCATTTTTTTAAATATTTTATGAAAATCAGTAACGCACAACAGGTGTGAAAGCCGAGTTGCGAACATATGGATGAACAATGCCTAGTGATATAATTCTGAACCTTAGCTAATGTTCTGATTAAAAAGTATTAAATTACTGTTCTATTTTTAGAAATTGTGACCTTGACCTTTGACCCACAAACCTCAAGTTCATGAGACTTGTTCCTCTCAGCATGGGGCATGTGTGTACTTAGTTTCTTGTACTTGAGATATTGTGCGGAAACAAAAATGTATCCAATTTTTGTTCTATTTTTAGAAGTTGTGACCTTGACATTTGATCTACAAACCTCAATATCAATAGGATTTCTCCTCTCACCATCAGACATGTGTCACAATGTCCAAAGATTCATTCAGATCCGACATTTTGTTCTTAAGATATCGTGCGGAAGCTAAAAAAGTGTCAACTTTTTGTTTTATTTTTAGAAGTTGTGACCTTGAGCTTTGTTCTACGATCCTCAATATCAACAGGCTTCCTCTTCTCGCCATCAGGCATATGTGTACCAAGTTTCATTTAGATCCTACATTTTGTTCTTAAGATATCGTGCGGAAACGAAAAAGTTGACGCCCGGACGACCCGCCGCCCGGAGGCCCGGACAACATTCATCATATTATAATCCGAGTTTGACTTCGTCGGAACGTGTTGCGGGGTTTGTATGTGATACATGCAAGGAATGTTTTTCATAATTTTTTAAAGAATTGTTTGCAGATGCAGCCTACAGAATTTGCAAAACAAAAGAAGTTTTCCCCTCCATCCATGATCATTAAATTATTCTTGCCAAATCTAGAATAAAGATGATTTTTCTCTCACTATTTTACTTCTAAAGTGAACACAATATCTTTCCCTCACAGGCACCTATTTCTATCTTCCAATTCAATCATACAAAAGTACAAGAAACGTAAGTAGGCATAAGTGATCGGGTCAAAAATTTGCCCGTTGTTGTCATGGAGGACCTATGCAAAATTACAGTGCATCAGTTGAATGCATGCATTTTTCCAATGTGAATCATAAGGAATGTATGTTTCGATCACTGTGTTTTCCAATTATGATATCATGACAATTATTGAGGGTGATGATATTGATCCTTGCAGAGCACCTAGTCTAATGGTGTTTGTTTGTGTTTGAGTTGTGAATGAATGAATTTTATTCTCATCAACGAAATATATATAGTTACAGAGAAGTAAATGATAATATACAATATACTAAGTTTTGTACATCATGACTCGGTGTAGACTTTATATTTCAATATGACATCGAGAATATGTGTAAACAAGAAAGAAGAGTTTGAAGATACCAAAGGGGTAATCAGAACTCGTAAATCGAAGAATAACAGACAACACAATGGTCAAAAGAAAAAGGACAAACATTATACACAAAACTTAATACAAACTATGATCAACAAAACAATATACAGAATACTAAAGATTTAGCAATTCTAACTTCAACACTAGAGGCTCAGTGGGCTGAGCCTGTGTCGCTCACCTTTTATGCTGCTTTGAGGAAACTTAATATAGACCCTCCCATAGGTGCTTCCCACCAAGTTTTGGTCATTTGGCTAATAGCAGTTACAAAGAAGAAGATATTTAGAAATCTACAAATCAGAAACAAGAATGTCCTGTGGTAGCCATGTTTATTAACGGATCGGAACTAAATGAGCAATCTTTACAGAAGGCCATCCAATGATGCTTCCTACACAGTCTCGCTTCATTTGGGAAAGCAGTTTCAGAGAAGATTTGTTTAGAAATCAACCAATCAGAAACAGAATTGCCTTTGGTGGCCATGTTTGCTAACAGATCGGAACTAAATGAGCAGTCTTTATAGACGACCTTCCAAGGATGCTTCCTACCAAATTTTGGTTCATTTACCCAAGCGGTTTCAGAGGAGAATATTTTTTAGAAATCAACCAATCAGAAACAAGAATTGTCTTTCGTGGCCATGTTTGTTAACGGATCGGAACTAAATGAGCAGTCTTTATAGAGGACATTCCAAGGATGCTTCCTACCAAATTTCGGTTCATTTGCCCAAGCGGTTTCAGAGGAGAAGCTTTTCTTAGAAATCAACCAATCAGAAACAAAAATTGCCTTTGGCGGCCATGCTTGTTAATGGATCGGGACAAAATGAGCAATCCTTAGAGAGGACCTTTCATAGATGCTTCCTACCAAGTTTCACTTCATTTGGCTGAAGGGTTTCAGAAGAGAAGAATAAAATGTGAAAAGTTAACAGACGACGGACGACGGACGCCAAGTCAAAGGGATGGCAAAAGCTCACATTGCCTTTGGGAAGGTGAGCAAAGAAAAACCTTAGGTGTACTCGGATAATGTGTAATGGTGAGGATTTCCTAGTCCATATGTAGCACCCCCACAAACACAATATTGTTCTTGAAAAGTGAGATTAACTTGATTATATGACATTTAATACTACTATCCCTGATTGTTGGTTTGACTCCATATAGCTACCTTCATCACAATAACAGAAAAGGGAGGGGAAAGCTGTGTGAATCGATACCAGTTAAGAAGTTGTATAAAATGACGACCAAATTAATCAAAGAGGAAACAGTAGATAAGGTGCAGAATGAATTCAGGAATAAAAAAAACAACTCACCAATATCTGACTCGGGAACCGTGGGTATCGTCGGTTCATAACCATCTGGATATGTCATTTTTGTAACAAGCTTTGTGTTAAGCGGGTCTTCACGTAAAGCATCTTTGAGATGTTGAAATGTTCCATATGGACGTTTCAACAGAATATTCAGTAATGTTTTATTTCGACCTAGTTGTGTGTCTTTTTTCATAATTTCCTCTCTGTCAGAGATGGTCAGAACACATCTTGATATAAGTAGATCGGCCACATGTTTGTCTAATGTTGTTTCAGTTACCAGTTCATCGAAGTAAACGCTTATACCATGTTGATGATGACCTGTAGTA
>MJUT01018644.1:73532-93094 GCA_002080005.1 Gigantidas platifrons | reverse complement strand
TTTTAGTGTCAGTAGTATCATTTACTTCATGCGAATTTTGATAGATTCGATGCAGATAATCACCGAGTCAAAATAATAAATTAAATAACAAATAGCTGAAATAAAAGTTTGAGAAAACCGAATGGACAATCAAGAAAACAGAAAGCTTAATGATGAACAACATGGATCCGACCGAATATAGAGGTGATAACTGTTGTCCACGAAAGGTAAACGATTCCTGCTTCTTATAAGATACCTGCCTAGTGAATCATAAAGTAAAATAAGTGTTTATCACTTTGATGAAATAAATATAGTTATGATTAAATTTTCCCCCCTTTTCACCTAAATCTTACCTGTAACTCTGTTAATTGATTCTTGTGGATGCTGCAATAATTGGCTTCCATGTATATTGTCATCTAAATCTAAAAAATAAATAAATAAATAAAACAAAACAGGCAAATATACCCACTTTAAGTATAGTACACCGTTAGAATCATGTAAAAAATATGGAATTTATTCTTTCATTTCACGGTCATGTTTGATTTTCCAATGTTTTAGAATTAATTAAAACGCTTAAAAAAATAAATATTGGTTACTGTAACGCAAACCGAACAATACAAGTACTAGTGGTATGAAGAATAGTGTGAGAACATAGCAAGAAATAATTAGAACCCAGTTTTTGACTCTATCATGACTCTATCTCAAAAGGTTGTTATTCACCTTTGTGTTAAAGTGAGTGTTTTAGTGGTTTCCATGGCAATGGCAGGCATTTTGAAATTTCATCCAATTCCAAGCACTTTAAATTTTAACGGCGGCCATTGTTAAATTGTTGCATGTCTTACTTCGTGTAAATATCCATTTCCATTGAAATCTGTTCATTTTTGAATTTTTAACGATTTTTTAAATTTTATATTGGCGGCGATTTTGAAAATTTCAAAAACAAAGAGCACAACTTTGAATGATGATCTAATTTTGTCTGAAGTTTCAAAATGATCCGCTGTACGGTTTGAATTTAACATTATTTGCATCTTGGTTGCCATGGCAACGGCCGCCATTTTGAATTTTTTCAACCCCCCGAAAAGCTGCCACACACTACGGTGGATATTCCTAGAAATTTTAATGAAGTTTGATGAAAGGAATGCACAATTTTGTTTTAATCTCCCCTTTTTTTGTTTCTATGGGAACTGCGACAAAGTTTGCCCTAACGATTCCGCAATGTTTTGGTTTATCTCGTTCCACTAGATGTGCATGTTGTTCCTAACAAGTTTCATCAATTTCTGTTTGGCGAGTAATCTGCTATGATCATTTTTGCGTTTTCAATTTTTTAACATTTTGGCCGTTTCCATGGCAACGGCGGCCATTTTGAAAATTGCGAAAGTTGTCTGCGCATCTACTCATAGTGCTTAACATTCCTGTGAATTTTCATTGATTTCCGTTCAGTAGTCGCCGAGAAATATGTCGGACAAACTTTTGGCGGGCGAAAGAAAGAAAGAAAGAAAGAAAGAATAATAATAATAAGAAGAAACGGAACAAACACAATATGTCTTCCCAAATTTCGCTTGGGGGACACAATAAACGTTAGAAAATACCGAAAGGGCAATCAAAAATAAACAATCCAGAGAAACTGACAACGTTTGGTACACAATACACAAAACAAAGACAAACAAAACAAAAACACAACACGATATGTGTTGGACACCACTATACGCAAATAAACACAAATAACGTAAATAAGACAGGAGCCCTCCTATAAACAACTAGAGGTAAAGACGAACCGAACATTGTATTTATACGGAAATCGTAACGGACATCACAGCATGTAACTCGGAGCGTAAAGACACATAATAGGACAACACAAAAAACTTAAAAGATGATTAACACGGACCCCACAAAAAAATCGGATCTGAACTCGGGTGCTCGCGGAGGGTAAGTCTTCTTTAAATATACTTTAATTATGAAAGGTTTCTCTTGATCCCTTTGGTCTCATAGTTCCGTTTGTATTGATGCTATATTTGCATTACTTGTTGTCTTTGTTCTTTCAATGTTAGTACTCTCAACTTGTATAAAATATATTACCTGCCCCTTGTCTTAGATCGGAGTCTATGCGCATATTTGGTAATAATGGAAATGTCTCAATTTGGCTGTCATCTTCATCTGAAAATCAAATGGAAATCATATATTGTAAATAAAAGGAAGTAAAGAGCTTAAAAAATATGCCAACATATCATAACATAAAAGAAAGAAGAAAAAACCCATCAAAATAATATATTAAATTGCATATAGCTGAAAGAAAGGCTGTAAAAGAGCCTCAGTTGACAATGGATTTTTTTAAGTCAACGATCTGTTCTACCTCCCTCTAACTCAAGACTTATTACGCGAGGGTTGACATTCATTCACTTGTGGAAAACACTTGTACGACCTCGTCATTCACTAAGAAGGAGTTATGTGCCCATAAAACTAATTATTATATATATATATGTTTGGGGTATCGATGTTGCCTGTTTCTACGATTATTGTATTTGGTATTGAAATTGTTCCGACGATGTGTTATTGTTTTTCTTACATTTCATTATATATATTTTGCCATTTTTTTAATTTTTGTTTGCGACTAGTTGATGATGATATGTTTACATTCTCACTCCCTATTTATCTTGAGCCAAGCCTTTGTTCTCATAGTTTCGTTTGTATTCATGCTATATTTGCATTACTTGTTGTCTTTGTTCTTTCAATGTTAGTACTCTCAACTTGTATAAAATATAATACCTGAGCTATGACTTTGTTTGAAATCTACGATATCAGATGGTAATGATGAACCTGTCATAAAAGAAAGAAAAAAAAACATAACAAATAATAAATTAAATAACAAATAGCATAGCTGAATTTATATATAATATGTATTGGTCTACCTATGGGTGACTAATCTTTGCAGACATATGTATGAACTATTCTGTTGAGTATTTTTTTTATATATTTTTTTTTTATTTTACCTGAAGAAGATATACAGTACCATGAAAGGCCAAAGGTTTAACGTAGCACACTATTAACAATATCAGATTTATTTAAAGAGAGAGGGTGGAATTCGCTTTAAGCTTTCATCTATTGTAATATGTTTTACCATCAGTTGGTTCATGAACAGGTGGGAAAATAGATGGTTCGAGGTTGCTTATATCTAAATAATAAATACTTAAAATGTAACATATTTTACATATGTATTCCGTAAAAGAATTGTATATTAATGTTGAGACTATACTTATTCTTTATTTGTTATCTCATTATACTTAGAGTTAGACCTGTATATTGACAATGAAGAATGGCCGTGTCCAAGCCGTAACATAAACACTGATTTCTCTATATTGACAATGAGGAATGGCTTGCCCTTCGCGAGCATTCGAGTTCACGTCGGTTTTTCGGTGGGATCCATGTTGCTCATATTTTTAGTTTTGTTTTGTGGTGTCCTATTATACATGTATGTCTTTACGTTCTGAGTTCCGAGTTGTGATGACCATTACGATTTCTGTATAAAACAATGTTCAGATCGTATTTATCTGTAGGTGTTTGTAGGAGGGTCAATGTCTTATTTACGTTATTTGTGTTTGTTCGGTTCGTATTTATCTGCAGGTGCTTGTAGGAGGGTCAATGTCTTATTTACGTTATTTGTGTTTGTTTGGTTCGTATTTATATGCAGGTGTTTGTAGGAGGGCCAATGTCTTATTTACGTTATTTGTGTTTGTTGCGTATAGTGGTATCTAACACATGTTGTGTTGTGTGTTTGTTTCGTTTGTCTTCGTCTTGTTGTCATTTTCTCTGGATTGTCCACTCAGTATTCATTTTTTTTAATAATGAACACAGATTTCTGAATATTGACAGTACAAAATGGCTGCAGTCAAACGAGTGAGGTTTAACAAACATTCCTGCATATTGACAATGAGGAATGGCTACACCCAAACCCATATAGTTAATGCTGATTTCTGCATATTGACAATGTAAAAATGGCTGCGCCCAAACCCATATGATTATCCATGATTCCAACAAATGCATAAGAATGACTGTGCCCAAATCGAAATTATTATCACTGATTTCTACATATGAACAAGGAAGAATGGCTGAGCCCAAACCAAAATGAATACATTACTTTCATCATTTAAATTAGATATTGAACAAACATATTTATTTAAAATTTCTGCTTTTTCTATGGATTCGTATGATAATTTGAAATCATTCTATGGGTCTGAAAGAGGAGGAGTCTCATTAGATGAACTTTCATTTTTTATTAACATATTCATGGTTTTCCAATATAATTTACCATTGGCTGATTTTAATTCATCTAAATTTTCATTTATATTTGCATAAAATTTCTTTTTGGCCTGTTTTTTTAAATTATTTACCTTATTTCGCTGTTGTTTATATTTCACCTGTGTTAGTACTGATTTCACTTTAAGAAAAGTTTTACGAAAATGATCACGTATTCGTATCTCTCTTCTAAAAGTGGAATCAAACCAAACTTTGTCGTCATTTCTTATAATTACCTCCCTTGCAGGAATACATATACTAGCAATTTTCAAAAATATTGACGGAAATTAGAGACCGCTCCATGAATATCACTTGCACCAGTTATTAAATTGACCCAGTCTGTTTCATATATTTTTTGCTTCATAAGAAGATAATTTGCTCATTTATAATCCCAAATTTTACGCTTATTATTGTTATTATTACCGAAACCACAACCTATTGTGACATATGTTCCATCATGATCGCTAACCTCTCTGTCCATGGGTATTGTGTCACTATCAATAATATTTATCGAGTCGGTGATCAAAATTGGATCAAGTAAAGAATAGTTTATACCTGTGCGATTATCAAAATGTGTCGGTTTATTAATAATGCTAACAAAACCATTGATGAAAAGAATATCTCTAATATTTGTAGGAATATTATCCATAAAATTTATGTTCAAATCACCCAAACATATAATATTGCAATTATCATCGAGACCTCTTTTTAGCATACAATCAAAATACTGCCAATAATGAGCAGGTGATTGTCTCACTGACCGGTAAATTATGTTGATCACTATAGACTGAAATTTAGTTTTAAGTTCAAACCACATACTTTCTAGTAAATCTCCGTGTTCTTAATCCTGTCTGCGTACAACATTAACAAACTTTTACAATAAAAAATAATACCACCTCCACTACAGTTCCTGTCCCTCCTAATGGGAACCTCAAAACCGGGCAAACTTATGTCAGCATCACTTATACTGTTATCTAAATTTTTTTCTGTAAAAAATATAATATCAAAGTCTTCAACTATATCTATAATATAATTTAATTTATTTCGCAGACTTCGTATATTCGCATGAAAATTAGATAATGTGTTTTTGTGGGAAACTGGTGTGCCCTGTGGTCCTGGGTTTAATTCAATATCCCCACAAACAATCAATAAACCAAATAATAATAGATAAGATAATATTATATTATAATTAGACTTATATTTCACTAAACACCATGACATAATATATCTTAAGTATAACAAAATCATATCAATAAAATTACTCAAACACACCGACACCTTTCTGGATTTTCTTAAACAAATCATACTAATTTTATTATAGAACTGCCCTATTGTTACCCTGTATGATACAATATCAACCATTATCTATAGAAAATGTTTTGACAAGGTTTAATAAATAGGGCTGTGAAAATATATGTGTACATGTATAACAGTATAATTTAAAAGAGTGACATTTTATATGATCAAGATCGTAGTGAAACAAAAATTATAAACAAAACAAAAGATATATGTACAAACTCAAGATTATGGCAATGCTTCGTACGATTGTCGTTTTTTTAAGTAAGAGAATTGTTTTTTTAAAGAATATGTGTCTATTAGACATTAACATTAGCTGTGTTATATTTTATTTATCATAACAAGTGTTGCCTGAGGGCAAGTGTGGACACAGAAATGTGCTGTCCAAAAGGCAAGTGTGGATGTCAATATTTCATATTATTTAACTTAAATAAAAGGCCGTTGGCCACTGGTCCCCCGACGCCAAGGTTATATCGTAAGATTAAATTTTGAAACTACTATAAACTAGATGATCAGGTGAGCCTGTATCACTCATAATTCTGAAAGGGGACCATCCAAGGACCATTTTGAAGTAAAAAAAAGGGGGAGTAACTCTGGTTAGATTTGTCGAAAAATCATCATTATCGAACTTGACCTAGATATTCATGAGATACAATTACATACCAAACCTAGTTTCAATCTGACTTTTTGTTCACCAGGTATAATTTGGAAACTAAAATATTAGCAATTTTGAAGTAAAAAAAGGGGAGTAACTCTGGTAAGATTTGTCGAAAAATGATCGCTATCGCACTTGACCTAGATATTCATGAGATACACTTACATACCAAACCTAGTTTCAATCTGACTATTTGTTCCCAAGTTATCATCTGAAAACCAAATATTTAGCAATTTTGAGGTATAAAAAGGGGCACAACTCTAGTAAAAATTGTCGAAAAATTGTCATTATCGAACTTGACCTAGATATTTATAAGATACACTTACATGCCAGACCTAGCTTCAATTTTACCTTTCATTCACAAGTTATCATCTGGAAACCAATTCGGGACACACAGACAAAGTATAAAAAAGGATGTAACTCTGGTAAGATTTGTCGAAAAATGACCGCTATCGAATTTGACCTAGATATTCATGAGATACACTTACATACCAAGCCTAGTTTCAATCTGACTATTTGTTCCCAAGTTATCATCTGGAAACCAAATATTTAGCAATTTTGAGGTATAAAAAGGGGCACAACTCTAGTAAAAATAGTCGAAAAATTGTCATTATCGAACTTGACTTAGATATTCATAAGATACACTTACATACCAAACCTAGCTTCAATCTGACTTTTCATTCACAAGTTTTTACCTGGAAACCAAAAAGCACACGGACGGAAGGACGGACGGACGATACCCATTTCTATAGTCCCCTTCGACGAAGCGTCGGGGACAAAAAAAAATAAAAATTCATGGACACAGAGGTCCTGGATTTTTATTTTAATAAAAAACTATTATGTTGCTGACATTAAGTTTCCGGAAATTGGGTTGTCGTATGTCCATATAAAAACTTCAAATATACGTGATATCCATACTCGACGTAGCGATAATTTGTTGTTGACATTTTTCTATATTCAAATAATCCTGGATTATTATTTTGTTTAAAGTCTGGTCCTGTGTTTTTATTTCAAACTCCTCTCATTTACAAAACCACTGATATTTGTTCAAGTTTTAACGCTGATTTAAGCTTTAGTCGCAACAAATTTATATTGTTCTCTTTAAACTGTCGAAACATAACATTTACTTAACTGTAAAATTCCCCCCCTTTTTCCCTTGTTTAAATCAATGATCAACAATATTCCAGAATCAAACAAATGAATAAATATAACATAGCATCTTTCCTTTACAATTTCAAGATTCTATATTTATAAACTATTGTCCAAGATAAAAATAGACTACACATGCTACTCACAGTGACCCGTGACCCAGATTACGTGACAGGTTAAACTGTCGAAACATAACATTTATTATATATCATTTATTTAACTGTAAAATTCACCCCCTTTTTTCTGGTTTAAATCAATGATCAACAATATTCAAGAATCAAACAAATGAATAAATATAACATAGCATCTTCCCTTTACATTGTCAAAATTCTATATTTATAAACTATTGTCCAAGATAAAAATAGACTACACATGCAACTCACAGTGACCCGTGACCCAGATTAGCAGGTCTCAAGAATCTTTTCTGCATAATGGTGTATTATTATGTTATAATGTTATAACAATGTTTCGCTTTTGTATATGTATACATAGACAAAGATGTGTTAATTCTATCAGTAGAAACGCCATCTGTCTATTTATAAGATTTATAAACAACACCTGAAATTGATTGTCAATACAGCTTGTGTAATACACAAAAATATTTATATATTTATAGAATTAAATGAAAATAGAAGCACGTGGCTGACAAAATAACCTATCATAAATAGGCGATATGAAATAAATAAAAAACAAAAATAATGGAAACTAAGAACATTACTTATTTTACTATCTTTTTGTTTTAACCTGTAATTACAGGTATATATTTCAGTTTATCTGGAAGTTATTGATCGAAAAAAATCATGTGATGAATAAATTATTTGGGTGAAAAATAACAATAACAAAAGCACGTGGTAATGTTTACATAACACATCAAATACCATTTAATAGGAACTACAATCTGAACATTAATGCACAATATTTTAATGTTGACAATGAAGAAACATTGCGCCCAAATCCGTATGATCAACACTGAATTGAGACATGCCCTATAAACTGATGGCAGACTCATTTGTTTCCAACCTGATTTATAAAAAAAAAGTATATTTTAATTTTATTTTTCATCTCTGTACCAGCGAGCACAGCATAAAACAGCTTGCAAAACATATACAAAACCCACACATATGAAGACTTAATATTGTAGAATACTAGTGAATGAAATAAATTGTTTCATATTTTATTATCAAGAATAACCCATATATAATAAAAGTAGATATTTGTATTTATTAAATAACTATTTCCTAGTTATGACTACAAGGAATATACGGAAATGTTTATTTCACCACCACATCACACGTAGCAGACGACATGAACATTCCACTTCTCATCACCACTAATACTACACAATGAACCAATTAAAATTAAATAGGATTGGTTGATTATCATCCACTATGAAATATTTCATACATATTCTCAAAGAACAAGTACTATACAGAACCAAGGGAGGAATAGGACAAACATGACAAAACTGAATCGTCTACATAAATGATCAAATAACGTCTGGTCTTACAAATAAGGAAATCAATTAAGGTTATACTTTTATTTGTATTATGTTATGTGAACCTGAATTTCTTCTTCGGGGACCATAAATCTTCTCGTTCAATTTCTTCCACAACCATTGTCTTTTAATTACAATTACAATAATCAGCAAAATAACCGGAATAACTGGAATAGCAATATATCTGAAAAAAAAAACAACCATTATTTTAAAATGTGTGTCTACAATATAATATTTTAGTATGAGGTGATGTGCTTGTTACCTCAGAAACAACACATATTTTATTTTGTCACTTAAAAATGTGAAAACATAAAGGTATTCATTTTTCATTTTCGATTTTGTTAAATCGGCCGAGAAATTCATCTTTCATCCTCGTAAAGTACAGCACATACGCTCAGTATTCTAGTAAAATTCGAATTGAACACTCGCAAAGACGTCAAGTTATATGTTTACCACAATGCAATATCATATTTAAAAGATCCATTGGTATAGAAAGTATTTTGGATTAGCTTAATACATTTTTCTTTCAGAATTGTTACTTAAAACTGGTAGCAACGAATTTTGATGAAGAGTATTGAAAACCAAATTTAAATATTATTGTGACAGTCGCTGACAATATTGATCAGAATATGTGAATTGCATGGCGAGTGTAATGTAGGAAGGTCGAAGTGCTAAATATTGCGAGTTTTCTGTTTTGTTTTTATTTGTCTTCATTCTGTATCTTATGACAACAGTTGTTTGTGTCTCTGGAATGCCCATTCTTGAGTTTCCCCTTTGCTATTCCCTGACGTTTATTTATTGTATCATGTACACCTCACCAAATCACATTAGCAAGTGAGTGGCATTAAATATACAACTGTCATGCCATTGCACTTAATTTACTTCATGTAAAGACAACAAGTGGTACAAGTTGTTGTCTTTTCAATAATATATATTTGTTCAAAGCTAACAGTGACATTTGTTTGCATAGAATGTTGATTAAGATGTTCCTACCTAAGATATACTCATAACATACCCAATTACCACACCCGCATCTATTGTTCCAACATAGTTAGTGTCATTTGTTGATTTATTCAAATTATCAACTGAAAAAAAAAATGAATTCACACTCTGTATCGTTTATTATACTTGGCATGACGTTAGTGGAGCAGAAACTGCTTATCCTTCAGGAGCACCTGAGTTTGCTCCCGGTTTTAGTGGGTTTTGTGTTACTCTATCTTTAGTTTTAATTGTAATGTTTTCTAGATCGTTGTTTGTCCTTTTGTCCTTTTTCATTTGGTCATTATGTTGTCTGTCCTTCAATTTACAGATTCTGATTACCCCTTTGATATCTTCAAACTATTTCTTATCGTGTCACAAAATTGTTAGAAGAAAATTAAGGGGCAATCACAAATGGATAAATTAAGCGACATCAAACTTCAGACTGTACTGACATTTAAAATGAACCCACAAGAAAATGTCTACTTCCAGACTGTTGCGTCAGTGAGCTAGCACTTTAAAGATCCAATTGTGCGTCTTGCTATAGTCAAAGCGGACATCATCATCAGTTAATTGAATATAACTTGTTCTAGTCGTGATATAGCTGAAACATTGCTCATCTGGCGTTAAAAATAATTATTCAATGTTTTTGTTTATAAATGGATAGTCCATCAACTCGAAGATAGCGCAGCACAATTCGGTAGATTTCGTTCCTTCATCAAACCTCATCCGTATTACGATAGCTTCTATTGGAACTACTTTCTGAAATCTCCTTTGTAGGAGGTATTTTTAATAATTTCAAAATGGATGGGTCCGTAATAATATTAAGCATGAATCGTTCTTTTTTTCATTTTCCCATTTATTTCCTTACCTTACCATATCTAGGGCTGTATATTAGGTAGATCCAAAGAAAGATCAATATAATTAAAGTATTTTGAGTGCTATTAAAAAATCTATGGGATCCCGTATGACCACAGTTGCATATATATCAACATCATTATGTATTCAAGCTGGTTTGCAATGCATTATAAGCGCATACATTGCTCAAAATACTATTTATTTAAAATTTAACTTTAGCTTACCTATACTTAACAACATTTCAACCGAGGCAGTTGCTATATGGTGTTAAATATGTATTATTGAATGCATGTCATGGGATGGAAATTATTTGCATTGTGCAATGTTTCATTGAGTGATTTGCCATTTCCGGCGAAGAAATGTTAGGTGTAGACACATACCAAACTCTTTATAATAGGTGAGGTATAGAAGGAGGGCAGCCGATTTACCGGAGGTTTGCCGATTGCTGGAAAATATCTTGCTCTACATTAGTCTTACTAACATATCTTAGTTTCTTCTGTATTGCTTTGTCGACCATTGTTTGTCTTCGGTTCTATTTTCTGTTGTTCACTGCCAATGCTGATTATCCTTTTGGAATCACCAATCTGTATCTCAGTATAATTTATCCCTCAGATATAGGTGACCTTAGCCGATTTTGGTGATCCTGTTTAGGCCCTTTGATTTTATTGCTCCCAAAGCTTTAAATCATTTGTCTTTCCAATCCTTCGTCTTTGAGCGTACCTGATGAAGGTTATTCTGGAAACGCGTCGTGCACACTAAATTTTATATCTACGTTTTTATTATTACACTTACCCGTATAAACATTTTCTATGTAAAACGTGCCATTTGTGCCATTTGTTGATTTATTCAAATCATCAACTGAAAAAAAAAATGAATTCACACTCTGTATCGTTTATTATACTTAGCATGACGTTAGTGGAGCAGAAACTGCTTATCCTTCAGGAGCACCTGAGTTTGCTGCCGGTTTTAGTGGGTTTCGTGTTACTCTATCTTTAGTTTTATTTGTAATGTTTTGTAGATCGTTGTTTCTCCTTTTGTCCTTTTTCTTTTCGTAATTGTGTTGTCTGTCCTTCTTCAATTTACAGATTCTCATTACCCCTTTGATATCTTCAAACTCTTTCTTATCGTGCCACATAATTGTTAGGAGAAACTGAAGGGGCAATCACAAATGGATAACTTAAGTGACATCAAACTTCAAACTGTACTGACACTTTATTTAAAATGGACCCACAAGAAAATGTCTACTTCCAGACTGTTGCGTCAGTGAGTTAGCACTTTAAAGATCCAATTGTGCGTCTTGCTATAGTCAAAGCGAACATCATCATCAGGTAATTGAATATAACGTGTTCTAGTCGTGATATAGCTGAAACATTGCTCATCTGGCGTCAAAAATAATTATTCAATGTTTTTGTTTATAAATGGATAGTTCCTCAATTCGAAGATAACGCAGCACAATGCGGTAGATTTCGTTCCTTCATCAAACCTCAAACGTATTACGATAGCTTCAATTTGAACTACTTTCTGAAATATCCTTTATAGGAGGTATTTTTAATAAATTCAAAATGGATGGGTCCGTAATAATATTAAGCATGAATTGTTCTTGCTTCATTTTCCCCGTTGATTTCCTTACCTTATCATATCTAGTGTTGAATATTAGGTAGATATAAAGAAAGATCAATAAAAGTAAAGTACTTTGAGTGCTATTAAAAAACTATGTGCTCCCCTATGACCACAGTCGCATATATATATCAACAGCATTATGTATACAAGCTGGTTTGCAATGCATTATAAGTGCATACAATGCTCAAAATACTATTTATTTAAAATTTAACTTTAGCTTACCTATACTTAACAACATTTCAACCGAGGCAGTTGCTATATGGTGTTAAATATGTATTATTGAATGCATGTCATGGGTTGGAAATGATTTGCATTGTGCAATGTTTCATTGAGTGATTTGCCATTTCCGGCGAAGAAATGTTAGGTGTAGACACATACCAAACTCTTTATAATATAATTTATCCCTCAGACATAGGTGACCTTGGCCGATTTTGGTTATCCTGTTTAGGCCGTTTGATTTCATTGCTCCCAAAGCTTTAAATTATTTGTCTTTCCAATCTTTCGAATTTGAGCGTACCGGATGAAGGTTATTCTGGAAACACGTCGTGCACACTAAATTTGATATCTACGTTTTTATTATTACACTTACCCCTATAAACATCTTCTATGTACAAAATGTGGTTGTCAAGGTCGAATCCACAGGAACACTCGTAAGAGACATTCAAGTCTTTAACAGTTAGATTTAATATGGTAAGTCTGAATCCATTTTTTTCAATTGATGTGTTGTATTTTGTTTTATCAGTTGAGAATCCACTATTTGACATTAAAGGTTTAACATCAGGTCCACCATACCATCTCTTTATTTCATGTACAGTGCAGTTATCCACTTTACAAAATAATGTCAAATCTTGTCCTAATTTTGGTGATGTGTCGCGCACTTTCCATTTAACTATTATAATAATTGTAAAACATAATATATTATAATCATGGTAACTTACGCGTGGAGGTAAAACAAATCATAAGCGAAAATCGTTTGCGCGAAAAAGGTTGTCACATAGGTTTACTTTTTTTTTTTAAATAGTTTAATTTCGAACTTGTTGACATTTAAGACCTTAAATGTTTATTGGCCCTTTAAGAACCCCACATTCGCATATTATGTAATAAAATGTGTTTTATAAATGTAAATAGCTGAAAATAAAACTCGGCCACATAGGGTAGCCAAATGTTTTTCACATATATAAGTTGTTGTTTAGTAGCCCTTTATGTGAATGTAGCTTGCTGCATGTTCTTGGAAAATGAGGGATATTGGTTTACTATTGTCACGTCGGAAAAGAGGGTGAAATCATATGTGATTTACCTTATCACTTGATTCAATATGGGAAGAGCATAAATCAAAGTTATGATAATAACGCTTTTATGCGATGACCCTTCGATAATTATCCCGTTCTAATGAATATTCATTATTACTCGATTAGTACCACGTGACCACGCATCTACATCATAGCTTGTTGTTGTTGTAGCAGGAAGTCGATACATTTTTGTTATTGATTTTAATTGATTATTGGAAAAAAAACCTCCCAGTCCCCAACCATCATCCCAACAAGAAAGATATATATATATACAGTTGACTCTCATTGTCTCGAACTCGGTTGAGTCGAATTTTTATCCAAGTCCCAAATTTCGTTGTGTATAAATATATGCAATTTTACTCCTGTTGAGTCGAATTCGGATGAGTCGTAATTTCGGTTGTCTCGAATAAAAGTTTTGGTCCAGAGATGTAGAAAGCCATATTATTTACATTCGTTAAGTCGAACTTACCTGTCAAAGCATGTGTATAATTATCTTGGGATTAAAATCGGATCACAGGTGAAACATCCGGTCATTAGCTTTGACATATTTCACATGTTTATTTCCCAATCTGTCAAATTAATTAGTGGTAATATATGATTTGGCTTGGTATTATGACACAAGTTAGATGTGTACAATCAAAAATTATCGCTTCATAATATTATAAGTGCGCTTGGGTCGGCATACATCAATGATTATGAAAAGTACACAACGGAAGCGTTTTATTTATAATTGTTGGAAATAAATTTTGATGTAAAATTTCTCAATTTTGAGAGATTTAAAAAAAAAATGTTACTATTAATTAACAGTTGTAATAAAAGGGGAAATTTTATTGAATCATAAAAACACAATTTATTGTAAATATTGCACAAAGAAAAATACGTCATGGTGAAGTTTAATGACAATGCATCAGCTGAAAAACATAATCATACACACAAAAAAGATATCTAGAAGTTATCAATTGGTCCACAATATTCAAGGAATTTAACAGAGAAAAAAAACAGCAACAAAACATCGGATAAGTTTTAAATCGTTCCGAGAATCGAGACATGTGATGCTGGTGTTAGCTCTTCAAAATTTCGCTCGAGTTGTCTCCCTTTCGTCATTAAACAAACTACACTTCCGGTTTTCGTAACTCCTCTCGAGTCGAACTACGGTTGACTCGAATTTTTTCCATGGTCCCATCGAATTCGAGATAACGAGAGTCAACTGTATATATATATATATGGGTAAACAGTAGATCTACATGTAGGATTGTTTTACTGATTCAGTATTGTTTTTGTTAACATGCTTTTCTTCATCAAATGCAATTTACAGACCAATGGTCTCTGTGTATTTGATTTATTGATGTTAACATGTTTTACTGTGTCAAATGTAATTTACAGACCAATGGTTACTATGTATTTGATTTATATGCTTTTGTTTTGCGAACAGTGGTTTATTCCAGACCATTTAGAACCCCACCATATCATGCAATAAAATGTGTTTTGTAAATGTAAATAGCTGAAAATAAAACTTGACCACATATCTAAGTTGTTGTTTAGTAGCCCTTTATGCGAACGCAGCTTGCTAAATTGTTCTTGGAAAATGAGGGATATTGGTTTACTATTGTCACGTCAGAAAATACGGATAAATAAGTATCTGATTTACTTTATCATTTGATTCAATATGGGAAGAGCATAAATATACAATACGCTTTTTGCTATGAAAATACATACTATATACTAGCATTGCCTTGGGAGTCTTGTGAAAATAAAGAAAATAAGTTTTTTTCACATGTTTTTGTATCCCGAGAATATCATCCGTCAGTGGTTTATTAGATATGTTTGTTATTGAAGTTAATATTTCCTAAATAATCTTTTTTATTATTAAAACTAATGTTCTCCTCCCTCAGGCATATGTGACCTTACTCAATTTTGGCTATCCTGTTTATGTCTTTTTTGTTTTATTGCTCCCAAAACTTTAAATTATTTGGCTTTCCAATCTTTCGGTTTTGAGAGTCCAAGGAACTTGCTATGCGCACTAAATTTGATATCTACATTTTCATTAGTGATGTGCATGGTTTTCATTTTGTCAAATTACATATATGTAGGTATTTAGTTTATGTCTTATGTTTTATTTATTATAATTTGTATTTATTTACGTATACTGTTGTCCTACACGATATCCATAATAACAATGATGTGTCGTGCTTAACAATAAAAGGATGCTGCCACTAGCAGAGCAGCAACTGCTGAGCCTTCCAGAACACATGTTCTCATCTCCGGTTTTTAGTGGGGTTCGTGTTGCCCAATCTTTAGTTTTCGGTGAAGTGTTTTGAAGATCATTGTTTGTCTTTTGATCTTTTTCTTTTGGTCATTGTATTGTCTGTCTTATTCGATTGATGGCTTCTGATTACCCTTTTGGTATCTTCAAACCTTTCTTTTGGTGTGTGATATACAACATATACAATTAAACTTAAAACATAAAAGTTAGCCTTCACCTGATTTATTTCATAAATATATTTTCAAGTTAACATGTCTTAAAAAATTAAATGGAAGCAGATATATGTCTTCTTATCTTGACTTAAAGGTATTATTCCTGGACGACCAAGTTGCATTGTTAACAGGTATTGATGAGTAGATATATTTAATTATTAAAATAAAAGGTATTATTCCACTCTACCTTCTTTTGAAGAAACCCGTGTCAGCATACATGGAATCATTAACAGATACAGCAACACTTCTGATATCATCTTTCCTTTTTTTATTAAGATTTACTGACATACTTCTGCAAAAAAATATTTCTATTTTATGATGGATGCATTTTCACAAAAAATCAGCCAATCAGAAAAAAGAATTGCCTGTGGCGGCCATGTTTGTAAATAGATTGGGACGAAATGAGCACTCTTTATATAGGACTGTCCATAGATGTTTTCTACTAAGATTCGGTTCATTTGGCCAAGCGGTTCCAGATGAGAAGAATTTTTAAAATCAGCCAATCAGAAACAAGAGTCACCTGTGGCGGCCATGTTTGTTAACGGATTGGATCGGGACGAAATGAGCAATCTTTACAGAGGACCTTCCATGGATGCTTCCTACCAAGTTTTGATTTATTTGGCCAAGCGGTTTCAGAGGAGAAGATTTTTTAAAATCTGTATAGAGATAACAGCATTTTGAATACAGAGGAGAAGATATTTTAGAAATCCACCAATCAGACACAAGAATTGCCTGTGGCGGTCATGTTTGTTAACAAATCGGGATGAAATGAGCAATCTTAATAGAGGACCTTCCATAGATGCTTCCTACCAAGTTTCGGTTCATTTGGCCAAGCTGTTTCAAAGGAGAAGACTTTTTAAAATCTGTATAGAGATAACAGCATTTTGAATACAGAGGAGAAGATATTTTAGAAATCCACCAATCAGACACAAGAATTGTCTGTGGCGGCCATGTTTGTTAACAAATCGGGACGAAATGAGCAATCTTTATAGAGGACCTTCCATAGATGCTTCCTACCAAGTTTCGGTTCATTTGGACAAGCGGTTTCAGTGGAGAAGATTTTAAAAAATCGGCTTATCAGAAACAAAAATTGCCTGTGGCGGCCATGTTTGTTAATGGATCGGGACGAAATGAGCAATCTTTATAGAGGACCTTCCATAGATGCTTCCTACCAATTTCAGTTCATTTGGGAAAGCGGTTTCAGAGGAGAAGTTTTTTTTTTAAAAATCAACCAATCAGAAACAAGAATTGCCTGTGGCGGCCATGTTTGTTAATGGATCAGGACGAAATGATCAATCTTCATAGAGGACCTTCCATAGATGCTTCCTACCAAGTTTCGGTTCATTTGGCCTAGCAGTTTCAGAGGAGAAGATTTTTAAACATCGGTCGATCAGAAACAAGAATTGCCTGTGGCGGCCATGGTTGTTAATGGATCGGGACAAAATGGGTAATCTTTATAAAGGACCTTCCATAGATGCTTCCTACCAAGTTTCAGTTCATTTGGCTGAGGGGTTTCAGAGGAGAAGATTAAAAGTTAACGGACGACGGACGCCAAGTGATGGAAAAAGCTCGCATTGCCTTTGGCAAGGTGAGCTAAACAAGAGTACCACCCACGTGTGCTGGACGCTCGACTTTTTTTCGTATCCGATATTAAACTGCAAGCAATTTACAAAGTTATAGTACATACTTCTAACTATGATGGTCATATAAGCAAATTTGTTTGCAAGATTGGTACATGTAAATATAATCAGAAGTGTCTCACAAAAAATTGTTTGGGTGTGGTGTGGGGGGATAATCTTTTCTTGTGACACTATTTTAGTGCATATGAAATAAAAAAAAATAAAATAAATAAATTGGGGGGAGGGACAGCGGGGCTATAATCTTTTCTTGTAACAGTATTTTAGTGCATATGAAATAAAAATAAAAACTAAAAAAACAATTTGTTTTGGGGGGACAGTGGGATGGGGTTGTATGTTGGGAGTGTGGGTTACCCTTCTGCAATGTGTTCCCCCTTTTGACAGTGAACAGTTATGTTGGGTTTCATGTTAATGCCTATCATAGTTTATATTGAGAAAATTGCATTTTTAGAGAAAATGCAAGTAACAAAAGGGAAATAACTCAAACAAAATGCTGGATAGAGTTGTCTTCTCTTTTCAACAGAGCAGGGCCAACACTTTCTACAAGTGTATTGAGTTTCAAATTAATAGCTTTGATAGTTCTTGAGAAATTATAAATATACTAAAACAATATCCCAAATTTCTCTGCCGAAACAAGGACAGATAACTCTGGATATGCAAATCACAGGGTCACCTGTCTTGTTGTAATGGGTTCCCCATTTGATAATGAACAGGTATGTCGAGTTTCATTTCACTGCCTATCATAATTATTGAGAAATTGTATTGAAATTCTAGTCAAAAAGATGGAAATAACTCAAATAAACTGCTGGATGGAGTTGTCTTCTCTTGTCGCCAGATTGGGGTCAACACTTTCTACAAGTGTATTGAGTTTCAAGTTAATAGCCTTGATAGTTATTGAAAATTTTTAATTATACTAAAAAATATCCCTTATTTCTATGTACTAAGTCAAAACAAGGGCAGATAACTCTGGAAATACAAATCACAAGGTCATCTGCATTGGTTCCTCTTTTGATAGTGAACAAGTATTCCAAGTTTCAAATGGATATCGTTGATAGTTTTGAGAAATGGACTTTGACAAAAAAAAGTTAACCAAAAACATAACCGACCCAGACGTTGACGCTGACGCCGGAGTGACGACAATAGCTCGACTTTTTTTCTTCGAAAAGTCGAGCTAAAGGGGACAACAAAAATCGGTTAAGGTTTCCTAAGAGATAAAAACATTAGTTTTTTTTATAATAAATGCATGATTTTTGAACGGCAAATTAATTGTTTTCACTTTCTGGTTTGGACTGCCTTGTACTGCATGTTATGAGGAATAGATATCAAAGTGGTAATCAGAATCCGTAAATCGAAGGACAGACAACACAATACCCAAAAGAAAAAGGACAAAAAACAACAACGTTCTACAAAACATATTCATAACACTAAAGATCGAGTAACACCAATCCGACTAAAAACGGGGGGGGACTCAGGTGCTCCGGAAGGGTAACAAGTTCCTGCTCCACTAGTAACACCTGTCGTGTTAATCTAGTTACAAATCCAGTAATAAGTCACATATTTATATTTGATAGCTGCATTGTATTGTTCTCAGTCGTATGCTTCGTCAATGAAAAAAAATGTGACAAAAAAAAAATGAATATATTTTAAGCAAGTAATAAAAATGTACATGTGCATATCATTTTGATAAAGAACAGAAAAGTAAATACCTCTAGTAAACAATCTATTAAAAAATGAAAAGAAAAATACAACACTGTCGGAACAGTTCCAGAATCCAATAGAAAAATACCACACTGTCAGAACAGTTCCAGAATCCAATAGAAAAATACAACACTGTCGGAACA